>ONZH01017392.1:0-48901 GCA_900303285.1 Rhinella marina | reverse complement strand
TGATATGAGGTTGATGAAAAATTTTTTCTTATTTCCTACTCTAAAATCTGGGGTGCATCTTATCATCGGGTGCGCCTTATAAAGCGAAAAATACGGTACCTAAGACTTATAAATGCTTTGGAGATAAATAGAGATATTTGGTATAAAGAATAATAATGTACGATGTGTATATAAATTAGAGATGAGCGAATCATCAAAATTTGCTTCGCCGAATATTCGCCGAATTTCTGACAAGATTCGTATTTAAACAAACTTATTAGTCGAATCTATGTAAAAAAACACGTTTTTTTGCGAACATTCCTGCCCAAATTATGTACTTACAGTCAGCGTAGTTAAAAGTACGCAATACGTAAGCATTAGTGTACAAAAGTGCGTACGAATCCTTAGCGTACTATTAACACGCGAATGTGTCATACGCACGAGGCAAAGCCGCAGCGTATAATCTTTAGAGTCAGTCCATATGAACTCGAAAAATAAGGTGCTCACTGCTGCTAGCTATCAATAAGTGAATAATGTAATAAAAACACCGTACAATAAGTGCATAATAGGACACATTGCAGTACCAGAAAAAGAATACACACAATGGGCTAAAGTGCTGAACCATTAAAAACAGTGTAGCTAAAATACAGCAAATACATAAGTATGCAAATATTTTAGTGCAATCAATTTCACATTTGCAAGCATAAAAGGCTCAGATATATGTTTGAGTCTCTCCTTATGGCTCCTAGTTGGCAATGATAAAACACTGTCTGTCTGGAACACATATTCCAAAATTCAATTGTAATGCACGTGAGGTAAAATTGTAATCCAAACAGGTAATGTGCAATCCACATGGATAATAGAGAACAGCAGCAAATAGAGAACCCTTTTTGCAAAGGGGGCTCCCAAATAACCTGAGAAGGGGGTAAAAAGGAAAATAGGCGCACTTCGGCGCAACAGGGAATTTTCTGCAGAATACGGGGAGTCCTGACAACCATGCCCATCTGGGTGAGAGTCAAACGGGAGCAACACAAACTAAACAATAACAACTGCCAACTAGCATCTCACCCATCAGGTGCAGTCCATGGTGTGGCTCCCATAGGTCCTCCTGCAGTGCCAGTAGTTGGGTTCTTCATATGAGGGACCTGAAGTCCTCCTCACTCGAGCTGCTGCTGAAGCTCATCAGAGGATGCTCCTGCCTCTTGTAGGCCATGCTCGCTGTGGTGGTGGAACTCCAGTGCCCTCTTCTTCCTGAAGTCGGACCTGCAGCTATTTTCGCTTTTCCGGATGCTTCTGCCGGGACAGCAGGGGTAAGGACTTCCAGCTGCAGCGGTTCCGGAAAGGTTGCATCCAGGAAAGAAGCCCCAGCTTCCCCGGCTGCTGGCTTCATCTTCCACGGCAGCTGGTATTGGTGGACCACCGTGGATTGGAAGGTGAACGATAACGTGGTCAGCTGACCCATCTGTAAGGACTGTGGTGGTGGTGTTGGCAGTCCAGGAATCAGAGGCTCCGGCTGAGGCTGCGGATTTTCCTTGAACCAGAGGACGCCATCTGGGAACTCCTGCAGGCAGCACAAGAGTCCTGGACCTGGTTGTTCATCCGGCCACACTTCTGGT
Organism: Rhinella marina; assembly: GCA_900303285.1. NCBI lineage: Eukaryota > Metazoa > Chordata > Amphibia > Anura > Bufonidae > Rhinella > Rhinella marina. The sequence continues at coordinate 47,306 of ONZH01017392.1, read as the reverse complement.
TCAGTTGTTGGCACCAGATGCTTTGAAAGGAGGGTAACCCCGGTCGCAAATGGGCCTTTCAGGGACGCCATGGGGGTGTACTCCACCTGATCCCCCACATACAGGCTATGACAATGTTGTGGCAGGTACGGCCGTTTCACCGGCCTGCGGCCCACAAAATATTCCATCTGGTAGGAAGCCAGAACCTCTCCCAACGGAAAACCAAAGCACAGTTCCCTTTCGGCATTCCAATGAAGGATCTCCCGGCCTAGGGTGGTCGAGTACCTGGATGCCACAGTCCTCCACTGTGGTTTTATAGTCCCAGAGGGTCTATGCATGGGCCGTCACAGATGGTGGAACAATTGGGTTCTGGTGTATGGAAGGGGTGGATCTCCTCCTGGGTGGCGAAGTGGACGCTCCATTTTATTCCATTTTGGGCGCAGCTGTTTTTTAGCCATGATGCTTGCCTCTTGCTCTGAGGTCAGCGCTGGTCTAAACTGGTTCAGACTTCAGAGAAGAGTACTGAGAGAGGAGTCTTCACTCCCTATACGTGCAAAACAGTTAGATGCCTGTGGGCAGGGCTGTTTTTTTTCCCAGTTCTGAGGGAGGCGTATCTTCACTTTCCCGCTCTTGAGTGGGCGTATCGTCATTGTCCCACCTACTTACGTTTCATACGTATCATACGTATCGTTAGCGTGTTAAATTTTGCGAAGATTTTTACGAATAATACAAAGCGAATCCAAAGAAATTTGGATTCGCTTCGCAGCTGAAAATTTCCAAGGTTCGATACGAATCTACGAAGCGGCGAATAGATTCGCTCATCTCTAATATAAATGTAGAATAACTATTGGATATGTGTGTTAGATTGGGAAATTTACATTATGAGGCCCGCTGAGGACAATAACTGATGTGAATGGTGACAGTCTCTATATAGCGCTGTGAAATATGTTGGCACCAAATAAGCAGCAGAAATAAATACATGAATATACTTCACTGCTGCTAGTACAGTTTCATCATATATCTATATAATGGCTGGAGTTCTCCTTTTCCTATGCAGAATTCTCAGCTTCCTATTAAGTAGCCTTAGAATGTAGTGAACACCTTTAGGGTATAACCAAACAGTCAGGTTTCTGCATGAAGTTTTGAAAGCCAAAACCAGGAGTGAATTAAAAAAAGAGAAGTAGTATCTGTCAAGTATACTGTCGCTCCTTTTATGATCCACTCCTGATTATGGGTTCCAAAACTGATTGTGTGGGTATACCCTAAGAGCCATTTTATTGATTTAGATTAGAGATGAGCAAATTTCTTGAAATTTGTTTTCGGTCTTATACCACTGCTCTGAGTGTCTGGGACAAAAAAATATGCAAATTAGCACATCTTATTTCTGCCGAGAGACTTAGCTTTCTTCTCTTTTTTGAAGGAAAGCTAATTTGCATATGTTTGGCTAGGCAAAGGTATTATAATTAGCTTTCCTACCAAAAGGAAAAGAAAGCTAAATCTCTCTGATATCAGCAGAACATATGTTTATTTGCATATATTTTCCCCAAAAACTCAGAGCAGTGTTATTTGGCCCATAATATTCCTCACACATTCTAGGCACGCTCCAAAATGAGAAAGAGTACCCCTCAGGTTTTCTTGTCCTTTAGGAAGGAAAACTGATTTGTACATTTGTACAAGTGAGTGTTACGTGTTTCTGCTCTGTTTCGCTCTTAAAATTCAGGTGTGTCACATTCTGAGTTGTTTTTTTTTTATTTCAGGACAAATTTAGAATTGATTAGCTAAAAGATATTTTTAGTAATAGGTTTTATTTTTTTTTTTAAAAAGATTCATTTGACTTCTGTAGCATCTGTGTTTCACAGTACATAGCAAGCTGCAGATTACAGAATGAGGCAACACCAGGTATTATGGCCTTAGAGGGAAATGGTATATTAGTGATTCCACACAGAACTTGTTGTCCCCATAAAAAATAACACATCTCAGATGGAACTGACAAAACAGATGCAAAATAAGTACAAAGATACTCAAAATAATGGATACTTAAAAAAAATTCTGTTCTTCTGATGGATAAGAAGAACAGAAAACAATATGGTGATGTGAACATGGTCTAACCTCTGATGGTTAACATGACATACATAATCGATCTACAAATGCATCCCTTGCATTGTCAATATACTGCATAAGTTAAACATCAATGTATCGTTATTAAAAGTTACTCCAGATATCTCTACTCAAGCTAAGAAGTTTAATGCAGCACAATAATGATATGAAGTGAAAAGTTATATTTCTTATCAGGGGTAATTTCCTCTACAAGCAGCTCATGATATGTCCAGCAGAGCAGTTACCATGTTATCCTACAGTTGTCTTTCCAAAGGATTATGGGTAGTTGGCACGCCGCGGGCTGAAAGTTAATCTAAATATTTTCTCTCAGTCAACGTGTGGGTGATCTACACCTCTGCAGGAGCCTTATGTAATATTATGTGGCTTTGAAAGGAAGAAAAACAGAATAAGGCAGACGGATAAACAACCATGCTCTGTTAGGAGATGCATGGGTAGCATCCTTGGCCTACAGTAGGTATTGCTGACTTGCTATTTGGCCAGGCTTTCTGTATTCTAGTTACTATGATATTTGAAAAAGGGATCTGAAATTTACATGGAAAATAGGGAGTAACAAAAATAATGGATTTAAAGGGGTTATACCATGATTAATGTAAAATATGAAAATCAACCATCATATAGTACATGACATAGGATCGTCAAAACCGGAGAGGGGGAGGGGTCTGCCTTTATGTAAAGTCATGCCTAAAGCCCACACTCCGGGAAGATATAAGTGAGGGACATAAAGATGTGGAGTCACTGTGGGTAGAAATAAATGGAGCCAAAAACAATAATAAAATACTAATAGGGGTTTATTATAAACCACCCAATATATCAGAGACCACAGAAAATCTACTTCTAAATGAAATAGACGAAGCGGCAAATCATAATGAGGTCGTTATTATGGGGGACTTTAACTACCCAGATATAGACTGGGAAACTGAAACCTGTACATCTCATAAAGGAAACAGGTTCTTGGAAATAACCAAAGACAATTACCTTTCCCAACTGGTTCAGGACCCCACTAGAGGGACGGCCATACTGGAGTATTAACCAATAGACCTGACAGAACAACAGGTGTGCAGGTTGGGGGACACCTGGGAAAACAGTGACCATAACATAATAACCTTCCAATGGTCATTCAAAAGAGCGTTTCTTCAGGGAGGAACAAAAATACCAAACTTCAAAAAAGCTAAATTTAGCCAACTAAGAGAGGCCATAGGCCTAACTAAATGGGACAAAGTCCTCAAAAATAAAAATACAGCCACAAAATGGGATATTTTTAAGAGCATCCTAATATCTAATTGTGAGAGGTACATACCATATAGGAATAAAATAATAAGAAACAAGAAAAAAACCAATGTAGATAAATAGAACTGTAAAGAAAGCAATAAATGACAAAAAGAAAGCATTTAAATCACTAAAACAGGAGGGGAGTGAGGAAACATTGAAAAACTATAAGGAAAAAAATAGAATATGTAAAAGACACATAAAAACAGCCAAACTAGAGACCGAGAGATTAATCGCCAAAGAGAGTAAAACTAACCCTAAAATGTTCTTCAATTATATAAATGGTAAAAAGTATAAACCCGAAGGTGTCGGCCCCTTACAGAGTAATGAGGGGGGAGTAGCAGAGAGCGATGAGGAGAAAGCGAAGCTACTAAATAACTTTTTCTCCACTGTATTCACTGAGGAAAATAAAATGTCAGATGAAATGCAGAGTATAAAAGTAAATTCCCCTTTAAAAGTGTCCTCTCTGACCCAGGAAGAGGTGCAGCAACGTCTTAAAAATATTAAAATAGACAAATCACCAGGACCGGATGGCATACACCCCCGTATCCTAAGAGAATTAAGTAATGTCATCGACAGACCCTTATTTCTGATATTTAAGGACTCTATACTGACGGGGAGTGTTCCACAGGATTGGCGCATAGCAAATGTGGTGCCAATATTCAAAAAGGGTCCAAAAACAGAGCCTGGAAACTATAGGCCGGTAAGTTTAACTTCTGTTGTGGGTAAACAGTTTGAAGGTTTTCTGAGAGATGCTATCTTGGAGTACCTCAATGAAAATAAACAAATAACTCAGTATCAGCATGGCTTCATGAGGGATCGGTCATGTCAAACCAATTTAATCAGTTTCTATGAGGAGGTAAGTTCTAGACTTGACCGTGGCAACTCAATGGATGTCGTATATTTGGACTTCTCCAAAGCGTTTGACACGGTACCACATAAAAGGTTAGTATACAAAATGAGAATGCTTGACCTGGGAGAAAATGTCTGTATGTGGGTAAGTAACTGGCTTAGTGATAGAAAACAGAGGGTGGTTATTAACGGTACATACTCAGATTGGGTCACTGTCACTAGTGGGGTACCACAGGGGTCTGTATTGGGTCCTATTCTCTTCAATATATTTATTAATGATCTTGTAGAAAGCTTGCACAGTAAAATATCAATTTTTGCAGATGACACTAAACTGTGTAAAGTAATTAACACAGAGGAGGACAGTGCACTGCTACAGCAGGATCTGGATAGACTGGAGGCTTGGGCAGAAAAGTGGCAGATGAGGTTTAACACTGACAAATGTAAGGTTATGCATATGGGAAGGAATAATGCAAGTCACCAGTACATACTAAATGGTAAAGCATTGGGTAACTCTGACATGGAAAAGGACCTAGGAATTTTAGTGAACAGCAAACTAAGCTGCAGAAACCAGTGTCAGACAGCTGCTGCCAAGGCCAATAAGATAATGGGTTGCATCAAAAGAGGCATAGATGCCCGTGATGAGAACATAGACCTGCCACTTTACAAATCACTAGTCAGACCACATATGGAGTACTGTGTACAGTTCTGGGCTCCTGTGAACAAGGAAGACATAGCAGAGCTGGAGAGGGTTCAGAGGAGGGCAACTAAAGTAATAACTGGAATGGGTGGACTACAGTACCCAGAAAGATTATCAAAATTAGGGTTATTCACTTTAGAAAAAAGACGACTGAGGGGAGATCTAATAACTATGTATAAATATATCAGAGGTCAGTACAGAGATCTCTCCCATCATCTATTTATCCCGAGGACTGTGACTGTGACGAGGGGACATCCTCTGCGTCTGGAGGAAAGAAGGTTTGTACACAAACATAGAAGAGGATTCTTTACGGTAAGAGCAGTGAGACTATGGAACTCTCTGCCTGAGGAGGTGGTGATGGTAAGTTCACTAAGAGAGTTCAAGAAGGGCCTGGATGTATTTCTGGAGGGTAATAATATTACAGGTTATAGTTACTAGAGATGGGTCGTTGATCCAGGGAGTTATTCTGATTGCCTGACTGGAGTCGGGAAGGAATTTTTCCCCCTAAAGTGAGGAAAATTGGCTTCTACCTCACAGGGGTTTTTTTGCCTTCCCCTGGATCAACTTGTAGGAAAACAGGCTGAACTGGATGGACAGATGTCTTTTTTGGGCCTTACAAACTACTATGTTACAATTTCTTTCTAACAAACCTAGCACCAGCCCTGTTCCTCACATGGACCCAGAGCCACCCATTCATTGTTTCAGTGACCCTACGAGGCGTTTCTTCTGTGCTGGCTGCCTAGGGGGCTGTCTCCTTTTATAAGGGGATGTGTCCTTTCATAGGGGGCATATCCTTTTGCTGCAGCTCTGCCCCTGTAACTGTCACAACTTCTAACAGAAGATATAGCTGGTGGTAGCTGAAGCTTAGAACTGAACTTGCTCATCCAGCTCAGTATGTGGACATGCTTATTAATATACAGAACAACCTCTTCCTGACACTCTAATATAAAATTACATTGGCGATGGGGGTTTAAATTTGGCACCCCTTCTTTCCCAAACATTCAAATAAAAATACATAATTTAAAAAATAAACATCATGGGCATCACCGCGTGCGAAAATGCACGTACTATTACAACATAAAAATATTTATCCTATATGGCAAATGGCGAAACACAAAAAACTTAAAGAGGCTCTGTCACCCTGTTCTAACCTATGTATATTAATACATAGGTAAATAGGGACAGTTTTCCTATGAAGGCCCATACCTGAATAGCAGAGTATAAAGCAGCGGTTGAGGAGAAATCCTTACTTTAAAAATTATGCTAATGAGCCTTCGGAGCACCGAGGGGCGGGCTCTTTCCTTCCGAGCACTGGTTCTTCACCGCCCTCCCGGCTCCGAGGCTCGCCCCCCTGCCTAAGTGCACGCCCCTTCGTTGAGTGATTGACAGTGCTAGACCATTCGGTCTAGCGCTGAAATCCCGCGCCTGCGCATTGTAATCGTGCCCGCCACATGCGCAATAGCACTTGCAGTGCCGAACACTGCAAGCACTTCCATTCATTTGCGCACGCGCCGTCACTTCCGGCTTCAGGGAAGTGACGGCGCGTGCGCAAATGAATGGAAGCGCTTGCAGTGTTCGGCACTGCAAGCGCTATTGCGCATGCGCTGGGCACAATTACAATGCGCAGGCGCGGGATTTCAGCGCATACCTGCAGTAAAGTCAGAGCCTACTGTACTCATCAATTATTTTCACTTGTCTGGTTTCCTGTACAGTAAATAAAGATTATGGTTTGACCTTCTTTTCTCATTGTTTTCAAGATTTCTGCTTTCTGTCAGTGAATGACACAGTTGCATGTCTAAGTTCAGGCACTGTCAGCACAGATTTTCCAACTCTCAGTATAAACAAAAATGTCTACGTTAGCTAACAGCAAGCAGAGATATTCAAAACTTTGATGAATTATAAGACAAAACATATTAGTAACTTGCATAATGTCTCACTATACTGTGACTAAAACAAAGCCCTTTAATGCCTATAGTATCGCCTTGGTTGAATAAGATTCAGTTTCCTATCTTTTAGGGGCCGTCCAGCCAATCTTTTTTTTTTTTGCTTTTACAATGCTCAGATCCGATCCCAATGGCACCTGTTCTGACATTCACTGGGTCCCCACTGGTCTCTGCTTCCTGGTGTCAGAGATCACTGGCTGAGGTCGATCACCACTGCTGAGAGTGATTGGCTGAGCAGGCCAGAGACCAGCACGGACCTTGTGAGCATTGAAACAGGAGCAATAATATTAAAAAATAAATCCACATATCGCTGGTGTAGTCAGTAGCGTAGCTCAGGAAGTTCTCTTCCCACACAGTCCAAGCAACAAAAGAGCCCACTGTATTATATTAACATCTTCTTCATTTCTTCATTATTCAAAAAGTTTAATCGACACATACCAAAGTCCATGTTTTAATGGATTTGGACTTTTTAAACATGGACTTTGGTATGCATCAAAACAGGAGCATCAGGAAATGGTAATTTTTTTAATGCTACTCTAAGCCTTTAAAGGGGTTATGCCATGATTAATGTAAAGAAATGAAAATCAAACATCATATAGTATATGGCAGTGCCTTTTTCTAACAAAGCCAGAACCATCCCTGTACCTCACATGGATCCAGAGATCTCCATATTCATTGCTCTGCTAGATTTATATCAAGGTGGTGCTCAATGGGAGTGTCTTTTCTTCTGTAGCTAAGTGAGCATGTCCATGCTCTGCCTATCACAGCTCAGGAGGCAGGTAAAGGATGAGCATGTGCGGCCATCTCAGTGAGCTGGACAAAGAAGTGACAAAGAACAAAGAGCCGGTGGTGCTATACAGATAGATTTTATCGAATAGCTCAGTAGCTATAGTAAATTTTTAATTACATGCAATTACAAAAGTATTCAGAGCCAGGTGCTGGTTTGAAAGCTGTAGAATATTTTTCGTGGGACGACCCCTTCTTTGTGTAATATGTTGATGTATCTGATGGGCAGCTCCACTCTGCTATCCCTATCCTGCTAGAAAGATGTTAATCAAAGGTTGCAGAGGAAGTTAGAGAAGCCATCCATTGGACAGTGGCTACAACCCTGTGTATTAATAGTTGTAGTCGAATGATTGTTTGGCTGATGGCTCTCTCTTCCGACTCCCCCAGGCACATATATGTTCAGGTTGGCATGTATGTGTTTTCAATGGGGAGACAGGAGAAACCTCTGGTGGTGGCTTATCTCCTGGGATAAACAAAAGGATGAAGTGTTGAAATTTAAAGAACCCAATTCTCCACTCCCCCAACATCAATAGTTGTGGGAGAGTCAGAAGCTCTGAGGTTCCACAGACAATAGTATAATGTTTATGGGGGTCTTAAGGGATGATTAGACTTACGTTTATATTACTGTTTCAGATAATTGCATAAACGCCCGTTAGAGGTAATCTGGCAGCATCATACAGTTACCTGAATGAGCCAACACTTGTTCATCAAGTAATTGGAATCTTTCAGCAGGTTTCTAAATCCTTATTTGCCAATGGCAGGTTGTGCCGTGTAATCATGATCTGCTGCCAGCAAACAGTGATTCAGTATGGGAATAAGCAATAGCATTAGCGATCGCTCGTCCCCATACTGAGGAGGAGATTGTTGCATGTAATAGAAGCGGTCTTCTCCGCTAACGAGTAGGTGATTGTCATGAAGGAACGCTTCCTTTCCGATAATTGTCTGCTTCATCTGCACTTCCAATATAAACTTTACGCTGCATTCACTTTTGTGTTGGGAATCCAGTAGCCTGGCATTGCTGGACAGGACCGTGTGCCTCCTGATTTCCTATTGACTATAATGGGGTCGGGTGGTGATTTAGCTGGTTTATGGCATATATGCTGGGTTTCAGCAAGTCAAATACCACTGCATGCAACGTTTTTTGTCCAGATGTCAGCCGACATTTATGCTGAAACAGGCTAAAGCCTCATTCGCATGTCAATATTTGGTCAGCGATTTCCATCAGTGATTGTGTTTTGGCTCAAAATCGCTGATGGAAATCAATGACCATACACTGACAGTGTCATTAAGGCATACTGGAATAGCCTGTCAGAATAACGAATGCAACTGTGATCACAGCCTTAAAAGATACAGTGGTTTTTCATTTTTAAGCCTACTGTCTATGTCACATGGCAGTGTTGATAACTCATGTTGCTTTCAGATAGGGCAATATGAACTTAGAGGACAGTTCCACACTGGCTTTAGGAAGGGTAGAAGTAGTACTTGCACCTACACTGCATAACAAAGTTCCCAGCATGCAGTTGGCCTTATGTCAAATCGGTCAGGAGATCAACTTTGGAGGGACACTTTAAAGTTGAGGTATCCAGCATCTCCATAGACCAAAATATATTCTCCATTTGTAAACACAGGCCTTGTTCACACCTTTAGGATTTGTTGAGATTTCGTGCCATGGTCTTCTGCAGTAGAACCAATGGCAAATCTGACACGTGTGAACATACCTATACAATTCCATCCAGAGCAGTTCCTGAGATCTCTGCATCCACATTTACAGAAGAGAGTGCTTTACAAAGTTCATTCACTCTCAAGCTGAAAAGAATTAACCTTATTAGGCTGAGTTCACATCTGTGCAGGAGCCTCTATTGCAGATTCCATTACGGTCAAAGCAAAAAATAGTACTGCAGCTGCAACTCCATTTCTTCAGTAAAACAATAGACATCTTAACAGAACTGGATGGACTTCAGCATGGTCCACCCAACACCATTGGTGTCTGTTCTGTGACTGATCCGGCAACGTGTCATGGAAACGGAAACCATAACGCAGATTGAACAGAGCCGTCACCATCATATAATTTGTATAAATGTTACAATGCCTAATATTTAATAAAACAGAGTTTCTATAGTAACAAAAACTGCAATAAAGTTTGGAAATGAAACATAAGCGAAAAGGAATTTGCCATATAAAGATGTTTGAACTGGTCACCTTTTTCTAATTTAGAATTACATAAGGACGTACACGTGTCTTCGACTTCATGGTATAACTGGAATGGGCTTTGTCTTTTGCCCACACCTTCATAGTAAGATAACAGAACAGAAGAGCAATTCTACCTGGAATTACAAAAATGTTTAGCGTCCCACACTAACCTAGAATGAAGGGGCCATGGCACTCATTAATTAAAGGGGTATTCTAGTTGTTTGAAGTTATCCCCTATCCACAGGATAGGGGATAACTATCAGATCGGTGAGAGTCCTACCGATCACGAGAATGGGGGCCCATACCCCCTGCAGCCCCCTTGTGCGGCCGCTCCATTAATTTCTATGGGAATTCTGGATATAGCCGAGCGATGTAGTCGGCTATCTCTGAAACTCCCATCGAAATGAATGGAGCAGCGATGTACATGTGTGACCACCTGCTCCGGGGGGCTGCAGTGGGTTAAGATAGTTCTATGTAAATTAGTCTCCTGATTCAAGAAGCAGCACTGCTTTTGTTAATTGTCTGCGTTTGGTATTACAACTCAGACCTACTGAAAGGAATAGGATGGAACTGCGATACTAGACAAATCCCATGGTCAAAGGTGTGGTTGTTTGTGGAATAACCCAGGGCACACTAGACTCTTAGTATTCCTCGCCAGCTGTAGGGAAGTTAGACACAGTGAGAGGAGGACATCAATGAGGGGAGAGAGGAAGGCTGCAAAGGATGTGGTAAGTCCTACCAAGTTCCAGGTCACTCCTCATCCATATTGCAGGCAGCGTTAAAATAGTTTAGCATATTGTATCATCAGATTGTGACTTGCGCCACATGGGTTGCATGTGAAGAAGTCCAATCAATAGTGTGCACGCGTATGTTCTTTAACTTAGAAAATATCGGCAAATACACACACACATGATGAGCACATGTAATGCAGAAAGGACCCTATGATTGAGCTGCTACACACAAAGTAAATATTTTATTGCAGTACATCTGCAACATTTATATAACTGATTTATAATGAAACATTAATATCGAATAAAAAAATCTTTAATGTGAAACATATGCATTTAATACAATAACTTTTCCAAATACATAATATCTAGATTAATCATAGTGCAGATTTATCAAATAGATGAATACATTGTATCATTGCAATAAGATATGCAGAGGTCTCACAATGTCAACACAAACTAAAATGACATATGTGCATGATAACACAACATCATAATCCTTAATAAAAAAAAAAAAAAAAAAATTATGTGAGAACCCATATCACCATAGTAACATAGTAACATAGTTTATAAGGCCGAAAAAAGACATCTGTCCATCCAGTTCGGCCTGTTATCCTACAAGTTGACCTACCTATCCTACCAACCCCTCAAAAGAAAATATGTCAAAACTTGGATGGATGCTACTAGATGTGGGAGCATGTCCTGGAACCATATGCCAGTAGAGAATCAACAGAAAAGTGATTTCTATAGAGTAGACAGTGTAAAAATTGCAAGATTCAATGTTTATTTTCTGAATTATTTTTAGCTGTAGTAAGATGGGGGAAAATATAACCAAAAATGTCCTAAAGGGACTGTCAGCTGTGTTGACCATGCTAAACTATTGACAGCTCTAGACAGGAGCTGGGGAGACAGTAGAAACGTTTAAAGAGCTTTTATCATCAGGAGTAGTGTGAATATGTAGTCTTATTCTGGCACAGTCTGCTCTCTCAAGTGAACAGGGAGGGCTTCACTTTAGAGTTCTCTCTGCATTGAGCTGCATTGAGTTCCTCCCCTCTCCAAAACAGGTGTAATATTCAACCAGCTCAATGCAGAAAAAAATTCACAGTGAAGCTCAACTCTAGGCACTTGAGAGAGTAGAACCTGGAAGAATAAAAGTTCATATTCTCACTATTCTTGATGAGAAAAGCTCCACAAAAGGTATGTTTGTACTACTCTCCCCAGCTTCTAATTAGTGTTGGCAGCAGTTTAGCATGGTCAATACTGATGACAGACTCCTTTTACAAAACTTTACCATAAAAAGTTGATTTGAACAATGTTTCCTCTGATGATACATTCCATTTAACCTTGTGGTATAGTTGAAGGGATGACACTGTACAGCCAGATAATGTCGCCAACAACAATAGGTCTTAAAGGGATTATGGCATGAGTGAAAAAAAATTAAAATCAGACATCATATAGTACATGACAATCTCTTTCTAACAAAATTTTAATCAACCTTGTACCTTACACGGAACCAGAGATCTCTCCCATCATTGCTAAAATTGTTCTGCTTGATTTCAGGCTGGCAGATCAAGGGGGCATGTAATTTCTCAGGTAGTATATAATTTCTGGTGCAGCCTTTTTCCTTTAACTGTCAGAACATCTAACAGAAGATATACAGTGCCTTGCGAAAGTATTTGGCCCCCTGGAACTTTTCAACCTTTTGCCACATTTCAGGCTTCAAACAAAAAGATATAACATTTTAAGTTTTTGGTGAAGAATCAACAAGTGGGTCACAATTGTGAAGTGGAACGAAATTTATTGGATCATTTAAATTTTTTTTGTAATAATAAAACTAAAAAGTTGGGCGTGCAAAATTATTTGTCCCATTTACTTTCAGTTCAGAAAACTCACACTAGAAATTCATTGAAGATCTCTGAATGATCCAATGTTGTCCTAAATGACTGATGAAGATAAATAGAATCCACCTGTGTGTAATCAAGTCTCCGTATAAATGCACCTGCTCTGTGATAGTCTCATGGTTCTGTTTAAAGCACAGAGAGCATCATGAAGACCAAGGAACACACCAGGCAGGTCCATGATACTGTTGTGGAGAAGTTTAAAGCCGGATTTGGATACCAAAAGATTTCCCAAGCTTCAAACATCCCAAGGAGCACTGTGCAAGCGATCATATTGAAATGGAAGGAGTATCAGACCACTGCAAATCTACCAAGACCCAGCCATCCCTCTAAACTTTCATCTCAAACAAGGAGAAGACTGATCAGAGATGCAGACAAGAGGCCCATGATCACTCTGGATGAACTGCAGAGATCTACAGCTGAGGTGGGAGAGTCTGTCCACAGGACAACAATCAGTGGAACACTTCACAAATCTGGCCTTTATGGAAGAGTGGCAAGAAGAAAGCCATTTCTCAAAGATATCCATAAAAAGTCTTGTTTACAGTTTGCCACAAGCCACCTGGGAGACACACCAAACATGTGGAAGAAGGTGCTCTGGTCAAATGAAACCAAAATCAAACTTTTTGGAAACAATGCAAAACGATATGTTTGGCATAAAAGCAACACAGCTCATCACCCTGAACACACCATCCCCACTGTCAAACATGGTGGTGGCAGCATCATGGTTTGGGCCTGCTTTTCATCAGCAGGGACAGGAAAGATGGTTAAAATTGATGGGAAGATGGATGGAGCCAAATACAGGACCATTCTGGATGAAAACCTGTTGGAGTCTGCAAAAGACCTGAGACTAGGATGGAGATTTATCTTCCAACAAGACAATGATCCCAAACATAAAGCAAAATATACAGTGGAATGGTTCAAAAATAAATGTATCCAAGTCTTAGAATGGCCAAGTCAAAGTCCAGACCTGAATCCAATTGAGAATATGTGGAAAGAGCTGAAAACTGCTGTTTACAAACGCTGGTGCTGCAGAAGATGGTGCTGTACAGATAAATTTTATTGAATAGCTCAGTGGCTCAACCCTTTTAACTGTATGGATTTCATGTGACAAAATGACGATAGACAATAATTTCATCCATTATTTTGATTTTCGATTAATATTCCCATCATTTTGCATACTATCTTTTCTAACGGGGAAGGACTCTCTTTTTTCATTAAGTGCAAAACTTTGCAAGCTACTTTTTCCATGTCTTACACTTCATCATGCTGAATCCACTTTGCCAGTGACTGAGTGGATGTTTGCCAATACAGTTCACTTTGAACCCTGCCAAGGGTTTTTCTTAACACAGATAATCTGATAGACTTTCTTTAAACAATTTTATAGTTTACTTTATTTCACCTATTTCATTAAGCGATTATCACACTGTTTGTATTCGGATGATCTATCAGAATCCTAACAGATTTTCTATTGAATGTATACAATAGTTCTTATAGACATTTTAAAGCTGGATGGCAGATGTTAGAAGACTTATTAATAGTTATCTACTTATTCTACTGATTAAACCTCTATAAGATGTCTCAAATATAGAGGACATCGATGGTAGCATGTTCGTGGGCATATGTTATTGCATGTGATTTTATGATGAGTGCAATGATCTTGTTACTTAAAGTGTAACTGTTGTTTCAGTTTATTTTTAATATAGTGTAGGGACAGGGATCTTAAACATTTTTGTAATATACTTTATTAGGGAAAGGTGTTTCCTTGTACTAGAAAACAGGGTGTAAAGAGTCTTCTTAATAAAGCTCTAAATAGTCTTAAATCTACTGAGTGCTGAAGACACCTGTGTGTATCATATAGAGCCTTCAAGCCTACGTCTTGTCACTACCCCAACCCCTGACTATATACATATGCCCTAACTATCACTGCCCATCATCCTATCTGATTTGTTACATACAGGCAGCTTCAGCGCTCAGTAGAACTCTGATAACAGACTCTCCTTAGCAACTCTCAGTTAGAGCTGTGCTAAGAAGACCCTGTTTTTAACCCTATTTTCGGGGCTTTAATGTCTATGACTGGTGATAATGTAGATCACAGACATTTAAACCCTCAGATGCCAAGGTTAAATGTAACCACAACATCTGAGGGGATATACAACCCCAAAGAGAAGAAAAGCACACCAGAATAAAAATACAGTCTTTATTATAAACTTTTAGAATACATTCATTAAGAAAATAATCAACCATGAATAAAATGGCCGTAAGGTATACACACAAAGTAAGAAGATGCAACAGGAAGGTTATCCAAATAATTTTAAGCTGCCTGACCCATAGAAACTACCAATGTCTACAATAACAATACCAACATCTGAGGGGGTTTTCCCCAGAAGCACTGCACTCCCAAGACCTGAACAGCTTCTCTGAGAGGAGATTGGTGTTGTGGAGCTGTGGTTTCAATGTAGTGGCCTGGGTCTCTTTGAAGAAACCCATGTTATTTCAGATGTAGTTCCTATGGAGTTATTAAAATATATGAAATATTTTAAAAAAATTATAAAAATTCAAATCACCTTTCCCCATAGTTGAAATAAATATAAATAAACAAAAAAATAAACATAGACATCGTTGCATGCCAAAATGCCTGAACCCTTAAAATATAGCTGTATTCATCCCTTATGGTGAATGCTATAACAAAAAATAAATCAAAATGGCCAATTTCCAATTTTTTCGCCACTGCACCCCTCACCAAAAATGAATAAAAAGTGATCTAAATGTCATACAAACTCCAAACTGATAATAATAATAAAAAATAAAAACTACAGATCGTCCCATAAAAATGAGCTCCATATAACTTTGTAGATGCAACTATAAAAAAGTTATGGGGGTCAGAATATGGCAACATTTTTTCAGAAGTTTTTTTCAGTATTAAAAGAAAAACTATATAAATGTGGTATCATTGTAATCATACTGACCCAGAGAATAAAGGGAACAGGTCAATTCTACTCACACAGGGAATGCCGTAAAAAGAAAACCCATAAAACTGTGGCCGAATTGCATTTCTTTTATAACTCCACCTATCGGGAGGGCAATTCACTGGGTAAAAAAAACGCTATCACTGTAGTGTGTGCTCTGACTTGCTGTCTAGTAGTGCTACTCTACAGTACATATATCCTGTACTGCTCTTTACTCATGTCAGGATGTTTTTTCTGGTAGATTTCAATTACTGCACATGACCCTGAAGAAGCTCCTGTCTTCAACACAGTGTAAGAACTTGTTTTATCTGTATTAGTTATTTTCTTTTGTGGCTTTGGAACCAATTACTAGTTTTTCATAGAGTTTTGGTCTCAAATAACTTGAAGGGACTGCTGTATGTTTAGTCATGGAGCACAATAAAATAAGTTTATAACAATTCCTTAAAATACCTGACCCTCTCCTATCAGTATTTGACATACAGGTGAGTATAGTACAGTCACAGAGTTAGTGTCACGGACGGGATGGGACATACTGACATTCCTGCAGCAGGTATGTGAGGCTGATCTAACATGTTTTCCTTTTGGTTATTTATTGTTGCTGGCATTCACCACACCCTCCTGCTTCAGGTGTAGGTGTTTAATCATTTATCCTTCCCTATTTATTGTTGCTTCCCACACCATACTGTGTGGTTTATACTTTCAGTTGTCTCTGTGGTCTGCTGGTGTTTGGGTTCTCAGCTGAGATCTCGTTGCTGCCATTTGCTTCTGGAAAGTGTCCTCTTTACTTTTTGTATTTTATATTTCTTGTGTGTATCCCTTCCCTGTGTTTGGTGATTGGGCCTGAGAGGAGACTCCTGTTCGTCTAGGTTGGTAGAGGAACAGTTTGATTTATTCCTGACATTAGCTCCAGGGTCCTCTAGGGACAGATAGGGTCCTAGGTATCCTGTGTATGAACGCCTACCTTCGAGGCCTGTTCATATTTGTTGTTAGTCAGGAATGGAGTTAGGGTTTTTCTAAGAGGTGTCCATTTGCCTTCCCTAGTTTCCAAGCCTAATCTCCATTCTCTCCCCCCCCCCGCCCTTTTCCCTCCTGCCCTTGGTGTGGTATCTTCCCCCTTCACTGGAGCGTGACAGTTAGCTCACCATTCAACGTAAAGTTGTGGGATTAATCCATACTTTGGTCCTTACTTCGTATGGCCATCTCTTCAAAGGCCCTTGTTCTCCACATCCCTGCAGCTATGGATTTACATAGTAGTCATAATTCTGTAGAACTCAAAGGTTAGCAGATTCCACTATGAATGGGTGAAGAGAACTGAAGGTAAGCATTGCATGAGACCCAACTCAAAAGAATATTCCTCTATTATATATTGTACAAACAAGATTTTTATCTGTTATGTGTAAGAGCATGTCAGATAAAATGTGGCTAATAATGACAATATTAGCGAGAATAGATAATGTGCCATCCTACCACTTGGACTCAAACCACACCTGACGACCTACTGCAACCAAATACAGAGGTGGATATTCATGTGCATGGCAATCTCCAATGAAGTTAGAGAGACTACCAAGCCAGGGACTATGTTTTCCTTATAACGAGAGAGCCACTTATGACCACCTCTTCTCGACTGGATATGATCCTCACCAGCCGTCAAAGCATTGGAGATGGGAACTCATAGAGGTGAGTAGTGAATACACTAGCCTTAGCGCACCAAATCATGACTGCCAAGGATATAATTAGAAAATGCTGGGTGAGGAAACGTCAGAACAAATGACCTGGGCATGGAAAGCGAGTGGTGGAAGCTCCCTAAATCCTCAAGGTGGTTGAATCCCCAAGGCACATGTCCCATTTATCTGCTCTGAAATCTGGCCATTGATATTATATAATATTTGGCTTCCAATCACTGACATCAGGGAAGGCAGATGCCACGCTTCGGTTTTTTAAATTACATTTTGAATAAATGTTGGCTATGTCTTTATGAACATACAGTAACCCATCTATATTGTTGGATTAGGTTTAAACAATCTCTTATCCCAGTCATGGCCTAAATCAGTCCTCAGGAACTATATTAGGAATATCATATTTATGTTGTAGGATTATCATCTAGTAAATGTGTGTGTATGTTTGATATGTGTCATTTATATAATGCTAGTTTTACAATATTTTATTTGGTCATAATTCTAGTCTTGAGTGCTGACTGAATGCTGACCTCAACCACACACAACACTTGATATGAACACAAAGTCTTGCATAATCAGAAGCACAGCTGGAAAATCCTAGCATCAACACACATTGATAGGTAGCAAAGTTACTCTGTCAAGGTAAAAAGTCACAGTTACTTATATGTACATGGTAAGTTCCCTAAAAGGTAATGGAACGTCCATCATACTCCTGTACATTGCTTTCATTTCCTGCCCAAATGCTGCATCTGTTGTAATAGTAAGATAGTGAGTGTTGTAATTCTGAAGGTGTGCTTTGATAAAATGTATGTGTTGGTAAAGCATAGCTTATTGTATGATCCATACCACTCAGTTCTTCAAAACCACATCTAAACAACTGTGCTGAAAATGTCAGCTTTGGTAGCTCTTACATCTGAACTTGATTTTATTCTTTAAATAGGACGAAGTGGAAAAAGCAATATTTTTGGAGTATAACATATAAGGAATTTGTATGATTAACCATATTATGTTTCTACTTTCTGTTTAAAAATTATATTTTTGTGCTTAATAAAGTTTCAATTGATGCTAGAGGTTTTCTTAAGAATTATTATCTTAAGCTTCTTAAGGTCTTATTTTTCCAGACAATTTCTGCACTTCAAATCATTGTGCCTTTATAACAATTCAGTTATACTAATACTACTAATGACAAGTATACAATAAAGAAATAAATAATATTAATAATAATAGCAACAACAATAATATTTTTAAACCCTATCCCTAAGGCATCAATGCAGATAACCTTATTTTACTGCCCATTAGAGATGAGCGAACCTGCTCGTAACGAGCGGTTCAGTGCTCGGATCCCCTGTGCTCCCCTGCCCGCAGCCATCCAGATCCGTCCTCACCCAACTGTAAGTCAATGGGGACGGATCCGTTTGGTGTCACACACTAGTCACATGCCAGTATGTGACACCAAACGGATTCGTCCCCATTGACTTACAGTCGGGTGAGGACGGATCCGGAGACTGCGGGCAGGGGAGCACAGGGGATCCGAGCACTGAACCGCTCGTTACGAGCAGGTTCGCTCATCACTACTGGCCATATTATACCCGCAACACTATATAAGGGGTCTAATCACCCAAGATAACAATACTATAAATATATACATATATGTATATCATACTGTGCAAAACTTTTAGGTAAGTGTGGGAAAATCCTGCAAAATAAGAAAGCTTCCAAAAATGGAAATGTTAATAGTTTATTTGTATCAATTAGCAACATGCAAAGTGAATGAACAAAAGCAAAATCTAAATCAAATCAATATTTGGTGTGACTACCTAATGATACTAAGATTAGGGCTCTGTGGAGGCCACATCATCCCTCCCAGGTCTCCTTTTTCTTCTTGATAGAGGATAGTTCTTAATGACATTGGCTGTATGTGTGGGTTTGTTGCCCTGCCTAAAAATACATTTGAAGCTAATCAGACACCTTCCTGATGGTATTTCATGTTAGATAAATATATTCCTGTATTCTTACTTTGCAGCATTTTTTCCCAAAAATTTTTGCACAGTACTGTATATGTGTCTATATAACCAAATTAAACAACCAAGCTCCTCAAACTAACATCACTATATATATTGCTGTAAATCAGTTATAAAACCAAATGTCAAAATATCACTTATGGGTGTTATACAGCTGTCTTAATGAAGCCTGACCCACTAACTCTAATAATACTGTAACCCTAATCCACTAGACTAATCAACTACCATGGCAATGATAATATACGTAAACTGGAATAAAATATTATTAATCCCCTTTAA
Organism: Rhinella marina; assembly: GCA_900303285.1. Classification (NCBI taxonomy): domain Eukaryota; kingdom Metazoa; phylum Chordata; class Amphibia; order Anura; family Bufonidae; genus Rhinella; species Rhinella marina. The sequence goes on along the minus strand of ONZH01017392.1, from coordinate 27,907 downwards.
GTTTTCTGAATTTCAACATAAACTTGACCTAAAATGCGAGCAGTTGTAACAATAGTAAAAATACATAACCCAACTAAATAAACATCAAAAGTCCATACTTTTATAAACCAATTGTAAATTATTACATCAGAAGAGGTACACAAAGTCATTTTTCAGTAACTAGTGTGACCCTCTTAATAAGTACTTCCATTAATTGTGTATGGTAACTACAGAGTAGTCTCACATGGAGCCATGTTGTCCTTCTTTTCCACTACTTGTGGAACTTGGTTGGTCTTCTTGCATGCACACTGCACTTGTGCTTCTAACATAACATTTTTATTGTATTAATATCTCTGTCATTCCACAAATGCAAAGTTTTTCCCGGTCAAATATATATTTTTTAGTAGCTTGACATGTACAGTGCCTTGCGAAAGTATTTGGCCCCCTGGAACTTTTCAGCCTTTTGCCACATTTCAGGCTTTAAAAAAAAGATATAACATTTTAAATTTTTGGTGAAGAATCAACAAAACTTTTTTGTAATAATAAAACTGAAAAGTGGGGCGTGCAAAATTATTTGCCCCCTTGCATTAATACTTTGTTGCGCCACCGTTTGCTGCGATTACAGCTGCAAGTCACTTGGGGTATGTCTCTATTAGTTTTGCACATCTAGAGACTGAAATTCTTGCCCATTCTTCATTGCAAAACAGCTCAAGCTCTTTAAGGTTGGACGGAGAGCGTTTGTAAACAGCAGTTTTCAGCTCTTTCAACATATTCTCAATTGGATTCAGGTCTGGACTTTGACTTGGCCATTCTAAGACTTGGATACATTTATTTTTGAACCATTCCACTGTAGATTTTGCTTTATGTTTGGGATCATTGTCTTGTTGGAAGATAAATCTCCATCCTAGTCTCAGGTCTTTTGCAGACTCCAACAGGTTTTCATCCAGAATGGTCCTGTATTTGGCTCCATCCATCTTCCCATCAATTTTAACCATCTTCCCTGTCCCTGCTAATGAAAAGCAGGCCCAAACCATGATGCTTCCACCACCATGTTTGACAGTGGGGATGGTGTGTTCAGGGTGATGAGCTGTGTTGCTTTTACGCCAAACATATCGTTTTGCATTGTTTCCAAAAAGTTTGATTTTGGTTTCATCTGACCAGAGCACCTTCTTCCACATGTTTGGTGTGTCTCCCAGGTGGCTTGTGGCAAACTATAAACGAGACTTTTTATGGATATCTTTGAGAAATGGCTTTCTTCTTGCCACTCTTGCATAAAGGCCAGATTTGTGAAGTGTTCGACTGATTGTTGTCCTATGGACAGGCTCTGCCACCTCAGCTGTAGATCTCTGCAGTTCATCCAGAGTGATCATGGGCCTCTTGGCTGCATCGCTGATCAGTCTTCTCCTTGTTTGAGATGAAAGGTTAGAGGGACAGCCGGGTCTTGGTAGATTTTCAGTGGTCTGATGCTCCTTCCATTTCAATATGATCGCTTGCACAGTGCTCCTTGGTATGTTTAAAGCTTGGGAAATCTTTTGGTATCCAAATCCAGCTTTAAACGTCTCCACAACAGTATCACGGACCTGCCTGGTGTGTTCCTTGGTCTTCATTATGCTGTCTGTGCTTTAAACAGAACCCTTAGACTATCATAGAGCAGGTGCATTTATATGGAGACTTGATTACACACAGGTGGATTCTATTTATCTTCATCAGTCATTTAGGACAACATTGGATCATTCAGAGATCCACAATGAACTTCTGGAGTGAGTTTTCTGAACTGAAAGTAAATGGGCCGAATAATTTTGCACGCCCAACTTTTCAGTTTTATTATTACAAAAAAAGTTTAAATGATCCAATAAATTTCGTTCCACTTCACAATTGTGAGCCACTTGTTGTTGATTCTTCACCAAAAATTTAAAATGTTATATCTTTTTGTTTGAAGCCTGAAATGTGGCAAAAGGTTGAAAAGTTCCAGGGGGCCGAATACTTTCGCAAGGCACTGTAAGTGTAAAGGAGACCTGTGACCTCTCCTGACATGAATAGATTCTGGAACATCTATTATTCTGACTATATGCTTTGCTATTCCTCTAATATTCCTGTTAGATTGTTGCCTTGCTGGAAGACCGACCAGTGGAATGTTAGTTTATGGAAGGATAACCTCCCATTCCTCTGTGGAATCACTTGGTGTAATCCATTTTTCATAGTTCTATCAATGGTAGGAAGCCATCCCTAGAGCTCTGATAGTTCCACAAGAATGTTTGGATGATGTTCTTTTGTTGGGATATATATGTATGGTTATGGATCTGTATGGTTTTGGACTCATCGACCAAACGTTCTTCAGAACAGTAGTAGTGTTTCCAAATTATTACACATGGGCTTTTAAAAGTTTTACGCCAAATTATTTCAGACCGCTATCAGTCTTATCAAGTTTAGATAATGACAAATTAATGTTTTTTAAGCATTTGGTGCCATAGATGTAGACACTGAATAAACTGACCTTGTCACTTCCACTTGCAAATGACGGATAATTATTAAGTGTGATGGATAGCTTCTAATTCCAAACCTAGGATCTGTGTTTCTATTTTATAACACATGTCCAGATAACTGTGAGAATCTGATAACATTAGGACTGAAATCGAGTGCAGACATACCAGCAGATTGCTGCATACCAGACATTTCTTTATAAAAAAGATCAACACACTATATTTATATATTCAAATCCAAATATCATCAGTTTCTTAAAAAAATATTTGGTATTTTCTTTTACTAAATTTCAACTCCATTTACAGTCAAATGGATATTTGAGATCTACCGTCTAAGATATTTTACTTTAGATGGAATTATCTTAGATATTAACATACTTCCCTCATGAGTGGCATTTCTTGGCTTCTCCTTAAGTGACATCTTCATTATTTTAATTTTCTTCTGGTCACAGTGTTCTAATTTACACTCACAATCTGAGTGTCTCTACACAGCATTGCTCTTATTTGGTCTTGAATGGCTATGCCCTATGGGTCCATCAAGAATTTTTTCAGTCACCCATGAGTGAGATTTTGTCAAACAGAAGATTCACCAACCCAAACGTTACTAATATCTCACTGGAAAATACCAATATAAGGAAAAATTGTACTTGCAATGGAATGGATTACACAAGAATTGCATAAGGCTCCTCACATAGTTGTGTTCCATAGTTTAGGTTTCGATTTGAACCTAGAAAACTAAGAAAAACAGGTGTCCAGATTTGTAGGCATCCAAACTGCCACACATCTGGGCAAGAGTGCTGACTTAAGGTAGAACAGGGTCTTTACAGTAAGGAGAAAGAAAAGGCTAGAGTTTTCAAGATAAGGCATTTTTTGTAGATGTAGAAACTGCAACCTGACCGAAGGCCTGAGGGGGCCCAATAGTTCTGCTGTCACATAAGAAGACATGAGTTTATGGATGAGTGATTTGATTCATACACAATTCCCCTGAACAATGCCCCTGTCTGTAAAGTACTGTCATTCTACAAATGATTCCCCACTGTGCTGTCAGATTAACATGGCTGCACATCTTGCATAGCCTTGATAAACTCACGCATGCATTGTTGCTGCGAATATTGATGTATGCACAGATAATATACCTGTAAAAATGAATAAATGATTGTGCATGCACTGCATGCGTGGATATTAACAGTAATGGTGCATGCACAATACTATCAAGGCCACGCAAGATCTGCAGCTGTGTTAAACTGCTTGCAGAGAAAGCATCTATCGCTATGGGGATGTTCCGTCACAAGTGTAAATTTGGTCAGATGAACAAATCGCTCATCCTACACCAGTTCTATAAATGGTACATATTTGGTAGTAGGCCTTTTATAGATTTTGACTTTGGATGCAGGAATCATGGCAGACAAATAGAGGAAATTGGTGCAGTAAATGTCTGTTCTAATAGTTACTTCCATATTTTACTTCACTTTGGGATGCAAACTGTTCCCCATATACCAAACTATGGAAGGTTTGGCACACGTAACCACTTCCCATCCGCCCATTGACTATAAACATCCGGGAAGTGGTTGAGTATCTCTGAATGGACGTTTCTGAAGTCCATTCAGAGATAGCAGCTGCACGCTAATCGTGCAGCTGCACAGTGGGGTACCTGCTGTCAGTGACAGCAGGGTACCCCAAAGAGAAGGCAGGGACCGTTCCCAGGAGTCCCTGCCTTCTAGATCGGTGTATACACAGCGCTCACCGAGCGCTGTGTATACACATCAGGAAGCGCTATTGCACTTCCTGTTCCAGCCCGGCGGTCACATGATCGCCGGGGCCGGGAGCGTGCAGGAGCTGCCAGGTCTTTCATAGAGCCGATCAGCCCTGCACTGAGGCTATACAGCATAGTGTTATGCTATACAGCCTCTCTGGGTGTGTATTTCCCCTGTAACTGGGGCTGCTATGTCAGCGCCAGTTACAGGAGAAATCAATAGTGGAAAAAAAAAAAATAATAAAGTTAAATGTCCCCCTGAGGTCTTGTACGACCTTATAGGGGACACAAAGTGTAAAAAAAATAAAAATAAAATAAATAAATAAAGAGTATTATAAAAAAAAATCACATATAAAAAATAATTTCCCCCAAATATGTCATTAAAAAAATGTTACAAATAAAAATAAATAAATAAAATAGACATATTTGGTATCACCACGTCCGCAATGACCGGCTCTATAAAAATATCACATGATCTACCCCATCAAGTGAACCGCGTAAAAAATCTAATAAAAATTATGCCAAAACAGCTTTTTTTGTTGCCTCACCTACCAAAAAAACATAATATCAAACAATCAAAAAGTCTTATGCATCCCAAAATGGTAGCAAGAAAAACATCACCTCATCCTGCAAAAAATGAGCCCCCACACAAGATCATAGCCAGAAAAATGAAAAAATATGGCTCTTGAAAAATTGCAACACAAAAACATGATTTTTTTTCTAAAAAATGCTCTTATTGAGTAAAGCAATAAAAAAATAATAAAACATAGACATATTTGGTATTGTTGCATCCATAACAACTGGATCTACAAAAATATCACATGGTCTACCCCATCAAGTGAACGGTGTAAAAAAAAAAATAGAAAAATGCCCCTTAACTGCTTTTTTTTGTGACTTAACCTCCCAAAAATTAGATTAAAAAGTGATCAGAAAGCCGGATGTACTCCAAAATGGTGCCAATAAAAAGCACAGCTTGTCCTGCAAAAAAATAAGCCCTCACACAGCTCAGTCCACAAAAAAATTAAAAAGTTATCGCTCTTAAAAACCATGACAGAAAATTCCATGTTAGAAAATGCAGATGCTGCTCCTCCCCTTCTGAGCCCTGGTGTATCCCCAAACAACAGTTTACGACCAGATGTGGTGTGTTTCTGAAAACTGCAGAATCGGGGTAATAAATATTGAGTTTTGTTTTGTTGTTAACCCTTGATGTGTTACAGGAAAAAATGATTAAAATGGAAAATCTTCAAAACAAACAAACTATTTTGCTTTAATTCCTGTGGAATACTTAAAGGGTTAACAACATTTCTAAAACCATTTTTGAATAGTTTGAGGGGTGTAGTTTCTAAAATGATGTAATTTATGGGTGGTTTCTATTATGTAAGCCTCACAAACTGACTTCAGAACTGAACTGGTCCTTAAAAAAGTTGATTTTGCACATTTTCAAAAATTGTGTCTAAAATTCTAAACCTTCTACTCTCCTAAAAAAAAGACACTAGCAAAATGATGCCAACATAAAGTAGACATATGGGGAATGTAAATTAAAAAGTATTTTATGGGGTATCATTATCTCTCTTAAAAGCAGAGAGATTCATATTTAGAAAACAGTGAATTTATTCAAATTTTCGTTAACCTTTGGATTTTTTTATAAATAAAAATAAAACATATCGACTCAAATTTACCATTAACTTGAAGTACAATGTGTCACAAGAAAACAATCTCAGAATCGCTTGGATAAGTAAAAGCGTTCCAAAGTTATTACCACATGAAGTGACACATGTCAGATTTGCAAAATTAGTCCTGGTCAGGAAGGGGGTAAATGGCCTAGATATGAAGTGGTAATAAAAGATATGAAGATATAAGTTATCCAGTATAATGCTTTAAAGGAGTTTTCTGGGACTTTTTATTTGCTGACCTATGCCCTCTGTATAAGTCATCAGTATCTGATCGTTGGGACCCATGCTGATCAGCTGTTTCAGAAGGCACTGATGCTTGCAGTATCTCTGCAACCTTCTCTCTACATTGTATAGTTGCTGTGCTTGATAGCGCACTCAGTCCCATTCACTTCTATGGTGCTGAGCTGCACCTAGGCCACTTAACTTATGAACGCATTTCACAAGATCAGCTGGGGTCCTGGGTGTTGAACGTCTACTGATCAGATATTCTGGATAGGTCATCAGTTAAAAAATCTCAGGAAACTCTTTTAATGACCTAGTATGACAGAGCTTATTAATCTCTGAGTAACTCAAATTGATTTCAATGCTGTAAAATCATTCATGGATAGGCAAGACTACATTAGTGAGGCTCCCAACAGTTGGACCTCTACCAATCAATTTCTTATGACCTATCCAATGGGTAAATATTACCCTACCCTAAAATATTTTAGTGCTAAAACCCCATTCAGCAACTACATTATTTGATGGAAAAATAGGTAGTTAAGTAACACATTTGGCCCATCTACATCTGTAAATGAAGAATTAATAAGAAGCGTTGCATACCAAGGTAGTTTAGTAAGCTGGTAATGTCAATGCTACATATTTAGATAACAGTTTTCACTGCAAAGGTCTAAGAAAAATTCTAAATTGTACTTGTTCAGTGGCACAACATCTGCGTGGAGTTTGTAGGTTCTCCCTGTGTTTGTGTGGGTTTCCTCTGGGTAGTACGATTTCCTCCCACACTGATAGGAAACTTTGTGAGCCCCATTGGGGACAGCCTGATGCTAATGGCTGTAAAGCGCTACAGAATGAAGTAGCGCTATATAAGTGTGTATAATAATAATAATAATAATAATAATAATGATAATGATGATATGGCTTTGTGGAGCCTGGTGTAGAGTGGAACTGAGCACAATTATATATAGCTTTGTGCAAAAAGATTTCTATAACATGTATTTTATGAATTGAAACCTCTGTTCATTCTATGCTTAGGAGTCCAGGGAGCAGTCATACTGAAAGACTGACAGCTACGTATCTCAGTATACACACCATTATATGGAAGGCTGTCAGTCACTGAATAGGACTACCAACTGCCAAGAAAGCAGATTTATATATGATATATGACATATGAATATGTCTTTTATCACAAAGCTATATACCAATCTGCACAGCTTCCAATGCTCTATAAAATGTTGCCTGCAGAGCAGACACAATTTTCATTGTTATAGGTTAAGTCTTCCATTACTTTGATGCACAGGTTTTCCATTTATATTTCCACCTCCTTTCTTCTCTGTACTCCTAAGAGCACTATGATTTAGCTTTCTTTAGCAATGTAGGATATACAGTTTGGAGAGTCAAAAACTCTCCAGTATAGTCAGTACACCAGATATTTGACCTAATATGTGCTGATGGAAATTATCCTCATATGATGCTTCCATTACTTTTGAGCATTAACTCTTCATTGTCAATATCAGCCTCATTTTCTTTCTCTTTTCAGAACTCTTAATCATCTATGACATTTCTCCCTCTCTGCTCCCAGTCTGAGTCATATGTACATCAGACTCTTCCCCACCTTTCAGAGCTTTAAGTGTTCCCTGAAATCACACCTCTTTAAGGAATTTTGAATGACAGCCTTTGACTTCTGCACCACCCAAAGCTAATTGGGACCACCCGAGCGACTTCATACAATTCTTTATTTCTTTACTGTAATTATTTTAAAATAATCATACATGTAATATATAATTCTTATAGTGTGGAGAACCTGGTATGAGACTCCAAATACTGTAGCTTAAAATAACAAAAGGAACTATGATCAACTTTTGAAATGCCTGCTGTTCCCCTTACTAAATGTTTCGTTGGCATCCCATGTCTGCCACTGCCCCACTCCTCCTTGTATCGTGCTTCTCACACAGCTGGCCTCCAGGTCTGTATGTATGTGCTCGCTCTCCAGCTCTTAAAGGGCCCTAAAGGGGAGGGTGCCTAAGCTTTAGGTTTCCTAGTTTGCTAGTTACCGTACCTGAGGTGTGAAGGTGTACTATTCTGACCACCTACCCACCCTCTCTTGACCTTTGCCTGTTTTTCACATTGTTCCATTGCTGCCTGTCCTGAACGTGTACTAGTCTCTAAGTTACATACAAATTCTTCCTGACTTGACTTCAGCCTGTTACCTGACTACGAATTGCCTGACCTCTCAGTGCTTCGCTCAGGTGTCTCTGAACCCCAAGAATGAACTGCAAATTACATCGGGACTATCCCAAGGGGTTGTAGCATGATGGCTCTCCTGCAGCAAAAACCAGATCCTTGTATAAGGTTTAAAAGGTGAAAACCAGGGGACAGCCAGGATAACGCCCCTAGGGATAGCCCAGAGCCAAACCACTTAGTTGATTCAGTGGGTCCACACCTGCTGCCTGTTACACTAAAGTCTTCACTGACTCTCAGCTATCTGGTGGCTTATTCTAAAAAGTGTCTTGTGTGAGTATGTTTTAAAAAGGGCGTGTTAATACTTTTAACTTATTACTTTTTGTTACTTTTTATTTTAAAGTGAATATATCAGTAAATATATTGACACATATTTTAGTAATTGTCATATTTTTCCCTTTATCAGACACACTTTTTTCCTCTAAAAGTAGGGGGAAAATGGCAATGTGTAAAGGGATGCTTTCATTATAGAAGCAGCACTCATTAGTATGCAGTAGGTTCGAGGAGTGGTGAGTGTACTGCTGCTAGTGCTGGCTGCACTCATCGCACCCTGATTTTCTTCCAGGCACCTTGCTGTGCTTTGTCCTGACTGCGTATAGCCTCAGGATGTAGTGAATGTAGGTGCACACTAGGACCTGATGCTGTGTAACATCAGTTCACAGTGCAGAGCAGCACAGCTAGAGGACTAGGGAGAAGTGAGTACAGGAAGAACGTGCTGAAGTGGTGGTGCTTTCCAGAGCAGTAGGAGGTTAGTTGTTTTACTTTTTCTTTACTATCTGAGGTCTGATAAAGATTGGTGGTTTGATTAGAGGCTCTGATCTGAGGTCTAATAAAGATTGGGGGTCTGATCTGACGTCTGATGAAGATTAGGGGGTCTGATCTGAGGTCTGATAAAGATTGGGGGTCTGATTTAAGATATGAAATAACAATTCTTTTACATATTCTCTTAAAGCTCTACATTATGCAGTTTTTCTGGTATTACACGTAGAAATTCATGAATCAGTTGACTACTGGATGTTACCACTAAAAACAATATCTATCTACAGTTATACAGAATAGGCTAGTTCTGTGTAAGGGATCAGTGGATTTCTTGAAATTCGTTTTGTGTTTGATTTGGGTCCAGACTCCAAACTAATTCTACCCAAATCCTATATGCTCTAATTGCTCTTGAACTTGGTATGTAACAATCTCTGGTTTCCTAGAACTCATACTTTATTTCTTAAATGAAGTTATATGGGATCATTTATAAATATAATCATAATTCTGTTTTTCCCAGGTTGAGAGAAAAATAGTCAAATGATGGGGATGGGGTTTCCCTCACTGAGGAGGGATGGTACAGGATTTTTGCGTTGTCGTCTAGATTTTAGCCCAGCAATAATCATAGAGCAATTCAATTTAAGATTCTACACCAACTTTTCTTATGCTAAACATTTGAAATTAATTAATATGAGAGATTTGGATACATGGCCTAAATGTAAAACTATACAAGCAGATGGATACACCTAATATGGCCTTGCCCCAAATTGGTTAGGTATTGGTCAGTTGTCCTTGACTATATAGCTATAAAGAGTGGTATTTATATACCTTTAAATGTATACTATTGTGTGTTCGGTGGCCTGGAATTACTTTATCTTTATCCCAATTTGCCTGTATGTGTAGATTGCTTTTTTGGCTTGGGAAGTTATTGTTACAGAATGGTTGTCACCTACAGTAGCTAACATTCTTATGAAAAAAAAAGATATATTTTTTTACAAAATATGACATCCAGATCATTTAAAGCCGAAAACAGGCTTAATAAATGGGTTGATATATGGAATTCTTGGCTTAGTATTCTTGGACCAAAAGATAAAAGAAAGGTTACATGCATGGGCTTGTTTATTTTTTACTAAAGTGAATAATATTTTTTTTCTTTCTTTTTTTTGGTTCTGCTCCCAGAGGCTATTGGGTGGGGGAGGAGTTTAGAGAGGGTAGTGGTTGGCATTAATGAGGATGTACATATTTTTTGGTATATTAACCTATTTTTGCAATAATAAAATAAAAAAGAGAATATTTAGAGAATAAATGTGAGTCACAAAACACCAGAAAGAGCCCCAAACATAATGATTCAATGGTACTGGGATGTGCAAGGCAAATCTCTATCCAAATGCACAAGAATACTGAGTATTACAAAGAGAAAAATGCCCTGGTTAGCTAAGATGTCTCTCATTAGGGAGACCAAAAAGTATGCATGAGGGGTACTGTAGTCCAGCCATCACTGCTCTGCCATTCTGAGAAACGTATGCAAATTTGGCATCAGGCTTAGTATTTCTTCGCTTTGGAAGAAAGTCTAATTTGAATGCCTTGGTTTCTGAGAAAGATGATCAAATTAGCTTTCCTTCCAAAAAGAAAAGAACGTTAAGCGTATCTGACACAAGCAGATGTCAGATACAGTACTTTTGGAGGGAAAACTGGCAGAGATATAGGTTCAGAAAAGCTACTTTAAATATCTATCCCTGATACTTCTCTATCTCTCTCTCTCTCTATCTCTCTCTCCGCCAATTAATTTTTCAACAAATTCAATGAACTTCAAACAAAACAAATCTTTTCATGGTTTGCTCATTTCCTAATTGGGGTGTATATTTACAATACCATGCTTTTAGTGTAGGAAATTTACACCAAGTTTATTGCACCACAATTGTAATTTATAATATCTATCTCCAGCACTGAGAATGATTTCTCACACCCACATTACAAGTTTTCCCAGTATACTAATAGCCCACACAGTTTCAGCTAGTAATCCACATCAAGCAATGCATTCAAAGAATGGCTTTACTTACATAAAGTCTCAATTTAGTGGATTACAATGAACTACTGCAATGAACTGACTCATTCAAAGGGAATGAACAAAGAACAAGTTAAGTTTTATTAACATTTCAATTGTCTCCCCAATCTGTGTATTTAATATTAGCATGTTGAATACATGTGGGCATTAAATACGTAAAATAGAGAATGTAATGACCACATTGGCAGCACTGTGTCAGTTTTTAAAGGTATGAAATAAAACTTTGTTAATTTATATCTGCTAGGTTTATCTTTATTATTAAATAAATAAATAAATAAATATATAAATAAATAAATTGGCCAATATATAGGCCACAACCTTTCCCCAACCTATACTCCAACTTGTCTATAGGCCCCCATGAACCTAGCATATACCTAAAGAGTTTTTGCAGCATATGCTCTGATGATGTGACATGAACAAACCCTGTCTAATAGAAGAATTTTTTAGTTTTTTACTCTCTATTAAGAGATGACTTTTGTGTTGCTTTTTAGGAAACTGAGACCGTCATTAACCACCAGACAAGGACCAAAAATTTTTTGTTTTTGCTTTTTTTTCCTTTATACCTTCCAAAAACAACAACTTTTTAAATTTTAAGTTCACATGGCCATATGAGGCCTTATTTTTATGTGGCATGTTGTGTTTTGAAATGGTACAATTTAATTTACCATATCTTGTATTGGAAAGCAGGAAAAAAAATTCTTGTAAAACAAAAAAACACAATTACTCCATGATGCTTTGGGTTTTGTTATTATGACATTCAATATGTGCTAAAAGTGGCATGACATCCTTATTCTGCAGGTTAGTATGTTTAAAGCGATACCAAATTAGTGTAGTTTTTATAGTTTTACCACTTTAAAAAAAAAGTAAAACATTTTCTTTGCATCACCATTCTCTTACAGTCATAACTTATATTATATCTATTTCCATCTACAAAACTGTGTGAGGGCATGTTTTTTGTGGGCTTCATTATAGATTTTATGGGTTAAGATGTTAAAGGGGTTGTCATTAATGGTGGCCATTATTGATGATCTATTGTCGGGCCCCCCATCAGCTGTTTGAAGAGAAGGCGGCGCTCCATGCGAGTGCCGCTTCCTCTTCCTTACACTGTACTTCATCTTATACTTGACACCATAATGGACCTAAAAAGACCAGCAAAAGGCAACCCCATCTGAAGCTGAATTTGGATTGACTCACTTGCTACTGAGGTCTATTTCTTATGGGTTTTATTCATAAGGAACCTATTAGTCCTTACTGATGTTATGCATATGTTAAGGTGATACTAAAGTGAGCCCCTATAAGTTCAGTATAGATGGAGATAGGGCCTTCAGAATTACGGAGAGCATAAGGAACCCAAATCAAACTCTGCCCCATTTCTTCTACTGTATTCTAATTTTTTTTATGTACTCTTTGTTTCTCTTTGCTCTTTCCTATCTCCCATGTAAAACTATGACCTCAAAGATTATAAGGAAAGGGTGGGATTTTCAAGTGCCTTGTAAACAGAAGATAGAAAATAGCTGCCGATTATTTGGGTAAGTAGGTTAGAAGTCACAGTTCAGATATTTGAAATAATAAAGCATAAGTAGGAAGTGGTTGTTTACTTGTGAATAATGTGGCTTTCCACTAGCATAACATGGCTTCCTACTGACGTGAAGGTAATAAAAATAGGCAGACTATTTTAAACATCTGGCAAATATCTCATCATGCATAAGGCAGAAGAGTCAGTTAAAGAGTCAATCCTTTGTCTATAAATCTCAGACTAAATTTAGGTACACAGGGAATATTTAAAGAATCACCACTGTCTATTACTCGGTACACAAGTTGGCCATAGGTTATACTGTACGTCGTTAAAATATACATAAAATGAAATGATGGTACATATCTCATTCATTGAGATGAATTGTTCCCTTAAGGGTAGAAGAAATATAGATCTTATTTATGTCTATAAGGATAGCTGCGATAATGAACAATACAGTAAATTTGCCTGTGGACTAAGGAAGACATGGAAGTGAGGTAGAACTTAGAGAGAGAATACTTGTCAGTGTGAGTTAGGTGAGAAAAGCGTTCACAGTCTACATCCATCAATGTCTCCTGTTCCTTTAACCCCTTAAGGCCGAAGCTACTTTTACACTTAATGCCGAAGCCACATTTTTAAAATCTGCCATGTGTCACTTTATCAATTCATAACTTTGGGATTCTTTCACCGATTCGACTGATTCCAAGATTGTTTTTTCGTGACACATTGTACTCCACGACAGTGGTAAATTTGAGTCAATATAAATCACCTTTATTTATAAAAAAATCCTAAATTTACAGAAAATTTGGAAAAATTTGTAATTTTCAAACTTTGAATTTCTCTGCTATTAAGGCAGATAGTGATCCCTCACAAAATAGTTATTACTTTACATGTCCCATATGTCTACTTTATGTTGCCATCATTTTGTAGATGTAATTTTATTTTTTGGGGATGTTAGAAGGCTTAGAATTTTAGAATCAATTCTTAAATTTTTTTAGAAATTTTCCAAAACCATTTTTTTAAGCACCAGTTCAGTTCTGGAGTCACTTTGTGGGGCTAACATAATAGAAACCACCATAAATGACCCCATTTTAGAAACTACACCCCTCAAGGTTTTCAAAACTAATTTTACAAACTGTGTTAACCCTTTATGTATTCCACAAGAATTTAAGGAAAATGGAGATGACATTTCTAAATTTCACTTTTTTTGCAGATTTTCCATTTTAATCCATTTTTTTCTGTAACAAATCAAGGGTTAATAGAAAAAAAAACCTAAAAAATTATTACCTTGATTCTGCGATTTACAGAAACACCCCGCATGTGATTGTAAACTACTGTATGGGCGCATGGCCAAGCGCAGAAGGAAAGGTGCGCCAGATGGTTTTTGGAGGGCGGATTTTGCTGGACTGGTTTTGAGACACCATGTCCCATTTGAAGCCCCCCCGATGCACCCCTACAGTAGAAACAACCAAAAAGTGCCCATATTTTTGAAACTAAGGGATAAGGTGACAGTGTTATTGATACTATTTTGGGGAACATATGATTTTTGATCACTTTATATTACACTTTTTGTTAGGCAAGGTAAACAAAAATGGCTGTTCTGGCTCAGTTTTTTTTTTTTTACTGTGTTCACCTGAGGGGTTAACTAATGTGATATTTTTGTAGAGCAGGTTGTTACGAACGTGGCAATACCTAACATGTATAGTTTTTTTTTTATTTAAGTTTTACACAATAATATCATTTTTGAAACAAAAAAAATCATGTTTTAGTGTCTCCATTGTGAGAGCTGTAGTTTTTTTATTTTTTGGGCAATTGTCTCAGGTAGGGGCTCATTTTTTGTGGGAAGAGGTGACGGTTAGATTGGTACTATTTTGAGGGGTATATGCCTTTTTGATCGCTTGGTATTACACTTTTTGTGATGTAAAGTGACAAAAAATGGCTTTTTTGACCCTGTTTTTATTTTATTTTTTTTACTGTGTTCACCTGAGGGGTTAACTCATGTGATATTTTTGTAGAGCAGGTTGTTACGGACGTGGCGATACCTAACATGTATAGTTTTTTAATTTATTTAAGTTTTACACAATAATTTCATTTTTGAAACAAAAAAAATCCATGCTTTAGTGTCTCCATTGTGAGAGCTGTAGTTTTTTTATTTTTTGGGCGATTGTCTCAGGTAGGGGCTCATTTTTTGCGGGAAGAGGTGACGGTTAGATTGGTACTATTTTGAGGGGCATATGCCTTTTTGATCGCTTGCTATTACACTTTTTGTGATGTAAAGTGACAAAAATAGCTTTTTTGAACCTGTTTTTATTTTTATTTTTTTACGGTGTTCACCTGAGGGGTTGGGACATGTGATATTTTTGTAGAGCAGGTTGTTACAAACGTGGCGATACCTAACATGCTTGGGGTATTTTTTATCTTTTTTTACTAATTTCAAATTTGAGTTTTGGGGGGAAAAAGGGATTTTTTTAACACTTTTTTTTACACTTTTTTTTACACTTTCTTAGACTCAGACCCACTTGGTTCTTGAAGATCCAGTGGGTCTGATTGTTCTATAATACACTACAGTACACTATATAGTGTACTGCAGTGCATTTTCACTCTTGCTAAGCCTTGTCAGGCTCCTGCCTTTAGCAGGAGCCTGATGAGGCTTAGCTTTCACCATGGCAACCGAGACGCTTCTGAAAGCGTCTGGTTGCCATGGTAACCATCGGGACGCTGCCACAGCAGAGCAGCGTCCCGATGGAAGGGAGAGGGAGCTTCCTCCCTCTCATCTGGCCACACCATCGGCGCTGCCAGCGCCCGATGGGAGAGGGGAGCTCCCTCCCTGTTAACCCCTTCCATACAGCGGTCCCTACGGACCGCGGCATGGAAGGGGTTAAACTGCTGACATCGGTGCCAGCACCGATGTCAGCAGTTTCAAGCAGAGTATCATCTGTATGCTGATACTCTGCTTGAAAACCGCTCGCCATCCTGAGTAATCATTGCGGGCGGCACTCGCGCCGCAGCCGCCCGCACATCGCCCGCCCGCCCTCTATATCTCCCCCCCACCCACCCAAACGGCCATCAGAGAAAACAGTGGGGTGGGGGGGATATATTTATATATATTATATTGATATATATATATTTTTTTTATGTCACAGTTTATTGCAGCTACGATCGCTGCGATTGGCTAGTCTGAACAGACTAGCCAATCACAGCGATCGCTAGCCCGGGACCGCCCCCTCAGCTGGTTAGCTGAGACCCCTGGCTGTAAGTAACAGCCGGGGTCTCAGCTCTGTCACCATGTCATCAGACATGGTGACAGTTTAATGCCATGACGGCTTATCCCGTCATGGGGCGGCAAGCGGCTCCTGCCCATGACGGGATAAGCCGTCATTCGGCGTTAAGGGGTTAATATAATATAAATTCATATAATCATATATGGTTGAAAATAAATTACTTTATATATTCTTGTTTTAATCTGCATGCTGTTTCTGCAAAGTCTCCATTTTCATATTAGAAGAAGGTCAGTGATCTATTGTTATGTGTAATTTGCACAATAAGAACAGCTTTAAAAAATTATGTTTTTGTGTTGCTATATTCCAAGAAGCATTTTTTAGCCATAAATCTAGTTTTATGAGGGCTTTTTTCTCATGGGAATACTTGTGGTTTTATTTGACACCATTTTAGAGTGCAGTGCATATGACTTATTGATCTATTATCTTAAAAGAGTTATCTTACCTCAAACATTGGTGGCATACTGTATCACTAGGATCTCTATCTCTAGAAAGTTCAAACTATTTTTTTGGGGAGATTAAATCCAAATTTTCACACTATTATCATAAAACATTAGCTTTAATAGTCAAATACAGTCAAAAGGTGGCACAGAGCGCACTCTGCATACGCGGCCACCCTCCATGGGGGAGGTGTTATAAGTGATTGATAGCATTCTCTGTGTAAGTGCGTATACAAATAGCTGTCAGTCACTGATAACTCCTCCCCTGTGTACTGAGAGCTGTTCATGGGGAGGTCTTAAGTTTGAAAAAGCAGAGATAAAAATGTATAAATTACAAGTGTTACTGAATTGTTCCACACAAAACTATATATCAATCTCCTCAGCTCCTCCTGCTGTATAACATACTGCCTGCAGACTGAACAGCATTTTGAGGTGACATGACAGGTACTCTTTAATATATACATTTTTAATATAAAAATTATATTACAAAATGATATTATATTAAATATATTACATTTTTAATAATTTAAAGGTGTTATCCAAGACCTCTAATACCCCCATATGTTCGGGCCCCTAACAGAGATTGTACTTACCCTGCTTCCCGACACCCGCTTTGCTTCTGATGCCGGCACGGGTGCTGCTGCATCTCCCCATCACACGGATGAAAATGTTTGGCAATTGGAATGAGCCTCCCTAGCATTGTGGGTGACGCTAGAGAGGCTCGTTTCTGTCACAGCCTGCTATTGGATGCCTTCTCCCCCGATGCTGGATGTTTTCATCTGCCGTGCTGGCATCAGAAGTGACGCGGTGCCAGAGAGCAAGGTAAGTACATTGTGTGTAAGGGACTCCGGCATATGGGGAGACATCTATTTATAATTATATATGAAATACAATAGTATTCCACTAAGCTATTCCATATCTTTTTTTTGCAGTATACTGATTTATATCACCAAGAAGGAGGCCAAAAAGGACACTTTTTGTCTTTTTTTTTTTTTTTAAATCTGGCTAAAGTAAACCTATTGAAGCGTTTAGTGTGTACACTGGGAGTAACAATATAGCATATCATGGGAATGGTCCAATCTCCAATCATCATGATTTATTATTACAACAGATACAGTATATCATACGTTAAAATTGTTTAAATGTACACCTTCGGCGGCAATTTTTATTCTATGATTGCATTTTACTCGTTTAGAGCTAATTTTATTTTTTTTACATATTCGTCACTGGAAATCAATAAATCCTCCTACTTTGGAAGAATGGTTCGAGGAGGTTATGCTGTACCAGAGGATGGAAGAATTGATTGCACATACCCCTCAGAAATATATACGTTCTTCTTTAGGGTTTGGGAACCCTGGGAAGAATTCCGGAGCTCAGGATCCTACAGATCAATCTGATGATTACAGCATTTGTCCCCACTCCCCACAGATTCCTGAATCCAGGCCCTTTGGGATCTCTGGGATCTCTTTCTTCTCCTCACATATCCCTGGCTACTTCTCTCTCCTTTCTCTATCGCTCTTCTTTCATATATAACCCTCTACCAAACTCCTCTCCCTTCCCTCCCCCCACCCCCTTTTTTTAAATTATTATTATTATTATCATTATACCTCAGTCACAGAACATCGTAAGTCATTGGTTGGACTTACTTAAAGTATTTCTTACAACTGTTTCCCTAATCTTACTTATGGTCTAGATGATTTATATTTACCTCCATTTGTGTATTTTCACATTTCTTTTATTCTCGATCGTATACATGTACAACAATATTATAAAATCCAATAAAAAGCTTTAATTCGGAAAAAAAAACAGCTTTTCTGTTACAAAGGGTTAACTGTTTGTCTAGCTGTGGGAATAGTACTTTAACTTTCACTCTAAAGTTGGAGCCGTCAGCTGATCTGCCTGACGGAAAAGAGTGAAAACAGACAGCAAGCTACTAGAGAATCTCAAGGCTGTAACTGAGAAAAGGGCAAATTTAAAAAAAAAAAAAGACCAATTGAAAAGAAGATTTTTAGCTCCAAATAGAGATAAACGAATCATTGAAAATTAGCTTCTGCGAATGTTCGACGAATTTATGATTCATTCGTTAAGATTCATTCTCAATACGAATTTATTAGGTCGAATTTATGCTAAAAAATAATTGTTGTTTTGCGAACATTCCTACACAAATTACGAACATACAGTCAGCGTTGTTAAAAGTACACAATATGTAAGCATTAGCGTACAAAAGTGCGTACGAATCCTTAGTGTACTATTGACTCACGAATGCATCATACGCACGAGGCTAGGCCTCGGTGTACAGTCCTCAGAGGCAGTCCATATGGGGTAGAAAAGTAAGGTGCTCACTGCTAGCTATCCAGCTAAGTGCACAATTTACTAAAAACACCGTACAATAAGTGCATAATAGGACACATTGCAGTACCGGAAAAAGAATACACACAATGGGCTAAAGTGCTTGAACCAGTAAAAACCGTGTAGCTAAAATACAGCAATGACATAAGTATGCAAACATTTTAGTGCAATCAATTTCACATTTGCAAGCATAATAGGCTCAGATATACGTTTGAGTCTCTCCTCGTGGCTCCTTGGCATGATAAAACACTGGATTACAATCCAAAATTCAATTGTAATCCACATGAGGTAATTTTGTAATCCAAACAGGTAACGTGTAATCCACATGGATAATAGAAAATAGCAGCAAATAGAGAACCCTTTTGCAAAGGGGGCTCACAAATAACCTTAGAAGGGGGGGAAAAGGAAAATAGGCACGCTTAGGCGCAACTGGGAATTTTCTGGAGAATGGCAGGGGGGGGAGGGGGAGTCCTGACAGCCATGTCCATCTGGGTAATATAGTAACGCCGAAAAAAGACATCTGTCCATCCAGTTCGGCCTGTTTTCCTACAAGTTGATCCAGAGGAAGGCAAAAAAATCCTGTGAGGTAGAAACCAATTTTCCCCACTTTAGGGGAAAAAATTCCTTCCTGACTCCAATCAGGCAATCAGAATAATTCACTGGATCAACGACCCATCTCTAGTAACTATAACCTGTAATATTATTACCCTCCAGAAATACATCCAGGCGCCTCTTGAACTCTTTTAGTGAACTTACCATCACCATCTCCTCAGGCAGAGAGTTCCATAGTCTCACTTCTCTTACCGTAAAGAATCCTCTTCTATGTTTGTGTACAAACCTTCTTTCATCTAGGTGCAGAGGATGTCCCCTCGTCACAGTAACAGTCCTGGGGACCTGATCCCCCACAGACAGGCTGTGACGAGGGTGGGACAGCTACGGCCATTTAACTGACCTGTGGCCCACAAAGTACTCCTTGCCGTCCTCGTCGTCTGCCAGGAAGCCAGAGCCTCGCTCGACCGAAAACCACAGGACAGTTCCCTTTCAGCGCTCCAATGTAGGATCTCCCGGGCCTAGGATGGTCCAGTACCTGGATTTCCCAGTTCTGCACGGCATTCTTGTAGTCCCAGAGGGTCTGCGCGTGGGCTGTCACCGATGCTGGCACAATCGGGTTCTGCCTTATGGAAGGTGTTGTTGATCTGCTCCTTGGTGTCGAAGTGGATGCTCCAGCCGCCTCCACCGCACCAGCCACAGCAGTCGCACCAGCCCCCTCATGACGAACCGCCTCATGATACGCAGCAATCTCAGCAAGGGTAAGGAGAATAAGGGCACTGAAGCTGGATTTCTCGTCTTGAGTTCAGAGTGTGACACCCTGATGTCTGGAGCGGGCGGTGGTTCGGGGAACTCGTTCCCAAAGACCATCTGGTTCCAGTTCGGACGCAGCTCTTTAGCCATGCTTGCTGTACTGATCAGTGTTCAGCGCTGGTCTAAACTGGTTCAGAGGAGGGTGGAGTACTGATGGAGGAGTCTTCACTCCCTATACGTGCAGAGTTAGATCCCGGTGGGCCGGGCTGTTTTTTTCCAGTTCTGAGGGGGGCGTATCTTCACTTTTCCGCTCTTGTGGGGGCGTATCGTCATTTTCCTGCTTCATGAAGAATGTGTACGTTTTGTACGTATCATACGTATCATTAGCGTTCAAAATGTTACGAAAATTTACGAATAATACAAAGCAAATCCGAAAAAATCTGAATTAGCTTCGGAGTAGAAAATTTGTAAGATTCGATACGAATCTACAAAGCGGCGAATAGATTCGCTCATCTCTAGCTCCAAATTAGTACAATGGTGTACATACCTGTAGCCTTTAAACATTCTAAAAGCTCAGGATGCAGTTACAATGATATTATATTTCACCAATTGTCATTTTGTCAGCATGTTCTGCCTACAACAGTCTATTTACAGAGAAGCTGAGCAAAGATGACAACCAATATGGCTACACTTCCTGTTGCTAAGGACAATATCTCTGCATGTACTGTATATAAAACATAATTAGTAAATTAGTTCTAGTTTTTAGATGATTTTGACTGGAAATTTGCTCCAGTTCCCATCATAATGAGGCTGTTCTTTTTTCCAAATCTAACCTGTTTATTTGTATATTTACCACCACTTTACATATCATAATGATCATAATTCCTCACTTTGGACCTACTTGCAGCTTGGTGGAGGAAGGGTTATTTGGAGAGATTGATCAGAACTGATGTAAAGGAAACTGGCTTAGTTGATCATAGCAACCAATTAGAGATGAGCGAGCATACTCGTCTGAGCTTGGTGCTCGTTCGAGTATTAGGGTACTCGTAAGTACTCGCAGCTCGGACGAGTATCTCGCCATACTCGAGGAAATGGCAACTTCCGCATCGTGCTTTTTTGGTGCCTATAACCACAGCCAATCACAAGCCAGGAGACTCTACAGTACACCCAGTATCATGTGGGGCCCTTACATGTCGATAGCAGGGGTTGGCTGGCCTGATCAGGTGACCCTGGAATATACTACTGACTGGCCGCGGCGCTCGGCTCAGATGCCATCTGGATGTCGTTAGGGATAAAGCTGCTGCCTTTCAGGGACAGTGTTAGGGCCTGAATTTAGTTCTCAGTTAGGCAGGAATCACCCACAAAGAACCCAACAGCCCTTCTAAGGGCTAGAAGAAATTTTTTTTTGTCTCCTGGCTTGGCTGGCTGGCTGGCACTAGTAGTGCAGCTATCGCCATATCTAACCCTGTTTTTTTTTTTTTTTTTATTGTTCTATCTCAGTGATACAAATCCATTGCACACAGCAGTGTGGAACCATTTTGTGTGTCACAGTTCAGCACATTCGCTCCGATCCGTATATACTGTCCAGGTGACACTTTCTGTACGTCACACAATACAACCAAGTCATTTGCTACCAATATCATCTACCGCTTGATCCAGAAAACTCTCTGTGCAACATTTGTCTGGGTCGCAGACTAAATAGCCACCGTTAACAGGGTGTCAGTCAGTCCTACCATAGTTCCTGCACGTTACGTTCCCAAAAAAACAAAATTAAAAATATAAAAAAACAAATATAAAAAAAATTATTTTTTCAGTTGTTTTAGCTCAGTGATACAAATCCATTTTACTCAGCTTTGTGTAACCTTTCTGTGTGTCACAGTTCAGCACATTCGCTCCGATCCGTATATACTGTCCAGGTGACACTTTCTGTACGTCACACAATACAACCAAGTCATTTGCTACCAATATCATCTACCGCTTGATCCAGAAAACTCTCTGTGCGACATTTGTCTGGGTCGCAGACTAAATAGCCACCGTTAACAGGGTGTTAGTCAGTTCTACCATAGTTCTTGCACGTGACGTTCCCAAAAAAACAAAAT
This sequence comes from Rhinella marina, assembly GCA_900303285.1. Classification (NCBI taxonomy): domain Eukaryota; kingdom Metazoa; phylum Chordata; class Amphibia; order Anura; family Bufonidae; genus Rhinella; species Rhinella marina. Next base: position 5,763 of record ONZH01017392.1, on the reverse strand, counting down.
ATAAAAAATAAATTATTTTTTCAGTTGTTTTAGCTCAGTGATACAAATCCATTTTACTCAGCTTTGTGTAACCTTTCTGTGTGTCACAGTTCAGCACACTAGCTCCTATCCGTATATACTGTCCAGGTGACAATTTCTGTACGTCACAGAATACAACCAAGTCATTTGCTACCAATATCATCTACCGCTTGATCCAGAAAACTCTCTGTGCGACATTTGTCTGGGTCGCAGACTTAATAGCCACCGTTAACAGGGTGTCAGTCAGTTCTACCATAGTTATTGCACGTCACGTTCCCAAAAAAACAAAATAAAAAAATAAATTATTTTTTCAGTTGTTTTAGCTCAGTGATACAAATCCATTTTACTCAGCTTTGTGTAACCTTTTTGTGTGTCACAGTTCAGCACACTAGCTCCCATCCGTATATACTGTCCAGGTGACACTTTCAGTACGTCACAGAATACAACCAAGTCATTTGCTACCAATATCATCTACAGCTTGATCCAGAAAACTCTCTGTGCGACATTTGTCTGGGTCGCAGACTAAATAGCCACCGTTAACAGGGTGTCAGTCAGTTACCATAGTTATTGCACGTCACGTTCCCAAAAAAAACAAAATAAAAAAAATAAATTATTTTTTCAGTTGTTTTAGCTCAGTGATACAAATCCTTTTTACTCAGCTGTGTGTAACCTTTCTGTGTGTCACAGTTCAGTACACTAGCTCCCATCCGTATATACTGTCCAGGTGACACTTTCTGTACGTCACAGAATACAACCAAGTCATTTGCTACCAATATCATCTACCGCTTGATCCAAAAAATTCTCTGTGCGACATTTGTCTGGGTTGCAGACTAAATAGCCACCGTTAACAGGGTGTCAGTCAGTTCTACCATAGTTCCTGCACGTCACGTTCCCAAAAAAACAAAATAAAAAAATAAATTATTTTTTCAGTTGTTTTAGCTCAGTGATACAAATCCTTTTTACTCAGCTGCGTGTAACCTTTCTGTGTGTCACAGTTCAGCACATTTGCTCCGATCCGTATATACTGTCCAGGTGACACTTTCTGTACGTCACTTAATTCTACCGGACTTAACAAGTTTGTGGGTTTCAGTATACCAGGCCCGTGTCATTTTTTTTTTTTTTTTTATCATACACCTATATACAAAAAATGTTGAACCCCAGGGCTAAGGGTGTGGGCGTGGGCATTCAATTACTGCAGGGGGCAGAGGCCGTGGTCCTGGGCAGGGTGAGACAGTACCCGCTGATGAGGGAGCAGGGGAATTCCGCAGAGCTACACTCCCTAGCTTCATGTCTCAACTTACAGGGACACGTGGTAGAGGACTGTTGAAACCACAACAGTGCGAACAGCTGATCTCGTGGATTGCGGACAATGCTTCAAGTAATTTGTCCACCAGTCAGTCTTCCACGCAGTCCACCCACGTTACCCAAGGGAGCACTCCTCTGGCTCCTCCACCTCAACCTCCTTCCCCCCAGTCTGCCCCCTCCCAGGAAAATTTGGAATGCGATCCGGCATACTCTCAGGAACTGTTTTCTGGACCCTTCCCAGAGTCACAAACCACTTCTCAGGTTGCTGCTGACCTCGTTCCCGATGCCCAAGTTTTCCAACTGTCGCAGTCTGTGGGTGATGATGATGACAATGTTGAGTTAGTGGAAGAAGTATGTAAAGAGGTGTCAGACGATGAGGAGACACGGTTGTCAGACAGTGGTGAAGTTGTTGTTAGGGGAGGAATTCCGAGGGGGGAGCAGACTGAGGAATCAGAGGATGACGAGGTGACTGACCCAAGCTGGGTTGATATGCCGAGTGAAGACAGCGCTTCTGAGGCGGAGGCGAGTGCTGCACCAGAACAGGTTGTAAGAGGCAGTGGTGTGGCCAGAGGGAGAAGCAGGGCCAGAGCTGGTGCATCATCAGCAACTGTTTCACGTAGTGAAGCTCCCGTGGCGAGGCCTAGATGTTCGCAAGTCTGGAGGTTCTTTAAAGAAAGTGAGGATGACCGACGGACTGTGGTGTGCAACCTGTGCCACACCAGGATCAGCAGGGGTGCCACCACTACTAGCCTAACCACCACCAGCATGCGCAGGCATATGAGTGCTAAACACCCCACTCAATGGAACCAAGGCCGTTCACCACCTCCTGCGGGTCACACCACTGCTCCTTCCCCTGTGTCACTCGCTGCCTCTGCTAGTCAACCCCCCGCGTCACTCGCTGCCTCTGCTAGTCAACCCCCTGCCCAGGACCCCGGCACGAGCGCCTCCCGCCGGAAAACCACACCTTCGCCTTCACGATCCTCCACAGCGTCCACCAACGTGTCCCAGCGCAGCGTTCAGCTGTCTTTACAGCAGACGCTGGAGCGCAAGAGGAAATACAGTTCCACCCACCCACATGCCCAAGCCCTCAATGTCCACATCTCCAAATTGCTTAGCCTGGAGATGCTGCCCTATAGGCTGGTAGAGACCGAGGCCTTTCGAAATCTCATGGCGGTGGCTGCCCCTTGGTATTCCGTCCCCAGCCGCCACTATTTTTCCCGATGTGCCGTCCCAGCCCTACACCAGCACGTGTCACAGAACATCATCCGTGCCCTGACCAACGCTGTTTCTGAGAAGGTCCACCTAACCACGGACACGTGGACAAGTGCTGCCGGGCAGGGACACTATATCTCACTGACGGCACATTAGGTTAACTTGGTGAAGGCTGGGACCGAGACTGACCCTGGGGCCGCTCATGTACTGCCCACACTGAGGATTGCGGGGCCTACCTCGGTCACGGTCTCTCAGACGTACTATGCCTCCTCCTCCTCCGACCCCTCCTCCTCCACCGAATTACCATCCGTGGGCACGGCGCCTTCAGTCAGTAGCTCTAGGCGCAGCAGCAGTGCCGTGGGTAAGCGCCAGCAGGCGGTACTCAAACTGCTGAGCTTAGGTGACAAAAGGCACACCGCCCAAGAGCTGTTACAGGGCATCACGGCGCAGACCGATGTGTGGCTGGCACCGCTGAACCTCAAGCCAGGCATGGTTGTGTGTGACAAGGGCAACAGGGCGTAACCTGGTGGCGGCTCTGCAACTCGGCAGACTGACACATGTGCCATGCCTGGCCCACGTGTTCAATCTTATACTTCAGCGGTTCCTCAAGACATACCCCAATCTGTCTGATTTGCTCACCAAGGTGCGCCGCATCTGTGCGCATTTCCGCAAGTCGAGCACAGATGCTGCCACTCTCAGGGCAGCGCAGCGCCGCCTTCAACTGCCCGCTCACCGACTGTTGTGCGACGTGCCCACGAGATGGAATTCCACATTAAACATGTTATCCAGAGTTTACCAGCAGCGCAGAGCGATTGTAGACTGCCAGATGTCATCTTCCACCAGAACTGGTAGTCAGGTCTCTCAGATTCCTCAAGTCTACAATGAGGAGTGGACGTGGATGTCTGATATCTGCCAGGTGTTGAGCAACTTTGAGGAGTCAACACAGATGGTCAGCGGCGATGCCGCCATTATCAGCCTCACCATCACGCTGCTTTGCCTGTTGAAAAACTCACTGCTCAGCATCAAGTCGGATGCTTTGCGCTTGTCACAAGAGACGGTGGAGGAAGATACGTCGCTTGATAGCCAGAGCACCCTCCAGTCTGTTTCTCAGCGCGTATCGGAGGAGGGGGATGAGGATGAGGAGGAAGAGGAGGAGAATGTCGGCGAGACAGTAGAGGGTACCAGTGCTCAGTCCTTAACTCTTGAGCGTGTATGGGCTGAAGAGGAGGACTTGGAGGAGGAGGAGGAAATGGAGAGTCAGGTCAGTGAGGAGAGGGAATTCTTGCGTGTTGGGACTCTGGCGCACATGGCAGACTTCATGTTAGGCTGCCTATCCCGTGACCCTCGCGTTAGAAGAATTTTTTCAAACACCGATTACTGGGTGTTCACTCTCCTGGACCCACGGTACAAGCAGAACCTTTCCACTCTCATCCCTGCAGAGGAAAGGCGTATGAGAGTGAATAGGTATCAACAGGCCCTGGTGTACAAGCTGAAACAATTCTTTCCCATCTGACGCCGCTAGCGGCAGAGGGCATGGTTCTGTGGGCCAAGTAGCGGGGAGAGGAGGCGAGCAGGCAGCTTGTCCAGCACTGGCAGGGGAACGCTCTCCAAGGCCTTTGCCAGTTTTATGTCACCCCAGCAAGACACCGTCACCTGTCCCCAGTCTAGGCAGAGTAGGGGGGAGCTGTACAGAAAGATGGTGAGGGAGTACCTAGCTGACCATACCAACGTCCTTAGCGATCACTCTGCTCCATACAACTACTGGGTTTCAAAGCTGGACACGTGGCCTGAACTGGCGCTGTACGCCTTGGAGGTGCTGGCCTGCCCTGCCGCTAGCGTGCTGTCAGAGCGGGTATTCAGTGCAGCTGGTGGCGTCATCACCGATAAGCGTACACGCCTGTCAACTGACAGCGCTGACAGGCTGACGCTTATTAAAATGAACAAAGCCTGGATTTCACCGGAATTCAAATCTCCTCCGGGGGAAAGCAGCTAAAGATTTAAATAACTTATGTATCCGATTCCTCTTCTCTACTCCTCTTCTCTACTCCTCCTCCATATCGTCTTTGCCTAATGCTGACCCAAAAAACGCCATTTTTTAGAGGTCCAACTGGCACTCTTTTAGCACAATTTTTCAGGAGGGCCCCCTACAGGCCCTCTCTTCAAACAATTTTTCAGGAGGGCCCCCTACAGGCCCTCTATTCAAACCAATTTTTCCAAGGTCCACTACAGGCCCTCTATTCAAACAATTTTTCAAGAGGTCACCTACAGGCCCTCTATTCAAACAATTTTTCCAGAGGTCCACCTACAGGCCTCTCTCAAACAATTTTTTCAGGAGGGCCCCTACAGGCCCTCTATTAAACAATTTTCCACAGGTCACCTACAGGCCCTCTATTCAAACAATTTTTCCAGGTCCACTACAGGCCCTCTATTCAAGCAATTTTTCCAGAGGTCCACCTACAGGCCCTCTCTTCAAACAATTTTCAGGAGGGCCCCCTACAGGCCCTCTATTCAAACAATTTTTCCAGAGGTCCACCTACAGGCCCTCTATTCAAACAATTTTTCCAGAGGTCCACCTACAGGCCCTCTCTCCAAACAATTTTTCCGGAGGTCCACCTATAGGCCCTCTGTCCAAACAATTTTAACGGAGGTCCACCTACAGGCCTTTCTCTCCAAACAATTTTTCCGGAGGTCCACCTACAGGCCCTCTGTCCAAACAATTTTTCCGGAGTTCCACCTACAGGCCCTCTCTCCAAACAATTTACTTCTTTGTCCTATCTTTCTCTCTCTCTCTCTTTACAAACTATTTTTCCGGATAGCTGCCATATACGGTATTAAACTGAGTAGTATACATAGAACACATACCACACTTGATCAAGCTCATAATTTACGACTGTACCGGTTGATGCTAAATTTTTAAGTTGGGGTCCTGCGTCGTCATTCTAAATACATCCGGCTGTTGTCACCACCACACACGCTAGCCCAGGGGGCACTCCTCTGGCTCTTCCAGCGAAACCTCCTTGCCCCAGCCTGCCCCCCCCCACCTACAGGCCCACTCTACAAACAATTTAGCCGGATAGAGGACGTATTAGAAGTTGTACTCATGTTTGTTTTTGTTCTTCTTTTATCTGCCTCATGACCTGTGATAGTCAGAGCATGGACACGTCCCCTTAGCTGCAGTGGGAAAGACCACTCCCTTGCCAGAGCAAGCTCTTTTTCTGTTTTCCGTGT
>ONZH01017391.1:0-80615 GCA_900303285.1 Rhinella marina | reverse complement strand
TTGGAGGGAGTTTTATCATAAATTAAATATATCGTTGTCATTTTCTTCTGGTTTTCATCCTGAGACAAACGGGCAGACTGAGAGGTTAAACCAGGAGTTAATTCAGTATCTCCGCCTATTTGTCTCAGATCAGCAGCATCTCTGGTCTGAATTTCTGTCTTTGGCGGAATTCTCCATTAACAACCATGTCAATTCCTCTACCAAATGTTCTCCGTTCTTTTGTAATTTTGGCTTCCATCCTCGGTTTCGTCTTTCTGTTTCTGGTTCCTCCACTAATCCCCAGGCTGATTTCACTGATAATTCACTGTGCACAGTGAGGGACGAGATTCAGAAGAATCTCCAGGCGTCCCAGAATTCGATGGTTTCGTGCTGTAAACCGTAAAAGGGTGTTATCTCCTTCCTATATGGTGGGAGACAAGGTTTGTTGTCTACCAAAAATCTCAAGTTGAAGGTTCCTTCGTGTAAATTGCCCCGCGCTTTATTGGGCCTTTTGAGGTGATTTCAGTAATAAATCCTGTGTCATATAGGTTAGCATTGCCGGACTCCCTTAAAGGGGTTGTCCGAGTTATTTTTTTGTTCTTTATATGTTTCTAACTTGTCAGGTATAACAACTTTCCCATATACTTTGTGTTTCTAAAGCTGCTGGTTTCTCAGAGTTGACTGAGGGTCACATGACCTGTGATGTCACCTTATCTCCCTGGTCTGTGATGTTTCGTGTACAAGCCTCAGAGTTCAGATAACAGTCTGTACATGAGACGTCACTGGCCACGCCCCCTTTCTTTGCCAGGCTGCTATCTGCTCTCTCCCTGGATTCCTTCAGATAAAACATTAACCCCTTCAGCAAGAACACACTGAGGGCTCAAGGCTTTACAACAAATAGTAGCTGCAGCAGTGAGAGGAGACAAATGCTGGGCAAGGAGCTATAGAGGAATTGTACAAGTACAGGTAGGGAGAATTTCCTGTGTTTATCAGCAGTGTCATTGTACAGCTGGGACTTGTAGTCCTACACAAACAACATGCTGCTGAGTATCCCAGCAGGCAGACATGTACTCACAGCACTTATATTCACTGCCTTTGCAGAGAAGGGGGAGGGGGGAGGGGCAGAGATTGTTATTACTGCATGTAAACAAAGGCCAGAAGAGAACCAGGGAAATGAGGAAATACAGATTTTTTTTGCCTAAAACTTGCTGAACTTAGTTATATATTGCTACCCATCAGATTTACAGTGCTATATTTTTTTTTCCATAACTTGGACAACCCCTTTAAGGTACATAATGTTTTTCATAAGTCTCTGTTGAAAAAGTTTTTGCCTCGCTTATTCCATCCAAGGACCCTCCCTCGTCTTGCTTGGTCCAAGGGGAGCCTGAATATGAGGTGCATAAGATCTTGGACTCTAGGCGAGTGAGGGGGTCTATACAATACCTGGTGGATTGGAAGGGTTATGGTCTGGAGGAGCGTACGTGGGTGCCGTCCCACCATGTTCATGCTCCTCGACTGGTCCGCCTCTTTCATAGGTCGTTTCCATCTAAACCGTCTCCTAACTCTAGGGGTCCGGTGGCCCCCCTTGGGAGGGGGGGTACTGTCAGGGCCGGCTGCAGGTCTGGCTGCCGTGCCTCGGCTGCCGGTCCCCCTGTGCCTGAACCGTTGCTAGGGACGCGGCGGGTTGCCGCACCCAACTCGCGTTCCTAGTTACGCACACTCTGATTTCAGTGCGCATGTCCCTTTAAACTGGCTTTGCTGTTTTCACTGGCATCCACCCTGTTTTTACCAGGTGTTCTGTGATTGGGGCTAATCTTACTGACAGGTTCCCAGCCCCTATCAGGGTTTGGGGCGGGAGTCCCGTCTGTATTTAGGTTCCTTCCTGCTGCACCTCATTGCCAGTGCTTGTTTGGTCTTCCAGCAGTCACCAGCCTTCCTTGAGCTCCTGTTGTTGGTATCCTATTGCAGCTGTGCTCCTGGATCTCGCCTTGATCTCTGTGTTTGTGCTATTTTGTCTCTCTGTGCTTTACCCCGGCTAGCTTCTTGGACATTCTTGTGGATTACGTTTTTGACCTGATACTGCTCTCTTGTTATCGACCTCGGACCATCTGACCCTCCTCTGTGTTTCTCGTTGTTTGTCAGTCTGTCCTCCATCCCTGCTTCCCTAGCTAGGCAAGGGCCTGTCGTCCAGTTGTCCCCCTAGGACCTTTAGCCTAGGGTGAGGCAAGTAGGCAGGGACAGGGGTTGCGGGTCGAGCTAAGGGACCGCCACTCTCCCCTGACCCCAGACCTCCCTTGACACTGAGGCTGGTGACTCGGATGAACTTATCCTCCGCAGCAGAGGTGACTCTTGGTCTTCCTTTCCTGGGGCGGTCCTCATGTGAGCCAGTTTCTTTGTAGCGCTTGATGGTTTTTGCGACTGCACTTGGCGACACTTTCAAAGTTTTCCCAATTTTTCGGACTGACTGACCTCCATTTCTTAAAGTAATGATGTTTTTCTTTACTTAGCTGATTTTTTCTTGCCATAATACAAATTCTAACAGTCTATTCAGTAGGACTATCAGCTGTGTATCCACTTAACTTCTGCCCAACACAACTCATGGTCCCAACCCCATTTATAAGGCAAGAAATCCCACTTATTAAACCTGACAGGGCACACCTGTGAAGTGAAAACCATTTCAGGTGACTACCTCTTGAATCTACAATTTTCAAAGTTATGAAAATACAGAAAAGTCTTAGAATGAGAAGGTGTGTCCAAACTTTTGGACTGTACTGTGTATATATATATATATATATATATATATATATATACAGTATAGACCAAAAGTTTGGACACACCTTCTCATTCAATGAGTTTTCTGTATTTTCATGACTATGAAAATTGTAGATTCACACTGAAGGCATCAAAACTATGAATTAACACATGTGAAATTATATACTTAACAAAAAAGTGTGAAACAACTGAAAATATGTCTTATATTCTAGGTTCTTCAAAGTAGCCACTTTTTGCTTTGATTACTGCTTTGCACACTCTTAGCATTCTCTTGATGAGCTTCAAGAGGTAGTTACCTGAAATGGTTTTCACTTCACAGGTGTGCCCTGTCAGGTTTAATAAGTGGGATTTCCTGCCTTATAAATGGGGTTGGGACCATGAGTTGTGTTGGGAAGAAGTCAGGTGGATACACAGCTTATAGTTCTACTGAATAGACTGTTAGAATTTGTATTATGGCAAGAAAAAATCAGCTAAGTAAAGAAAAACGAGTGGCCATCATTACTTTAAGAAATGAAGGTCAGTCAGTCCGAAAAATTGGGAAAACTTTGAAAGTGTCCCCAAGTGCAGTCGCAAAAACCATCAAGCGCTACAAAGAAACTGGCTCACATGAAGACCGCCCCAGGAAAGGAAGACCAAGAGTCACCTCTGTTGCAGAGGATAAGTCACCAGCCTCAGAAATTGCAGGTTAACAGCAGCTCAGATTAGAGACCAGGTCAATGCAACACAGAGTTCTAGAAGCAGACACATCTCTACAACAACTGTTAAGAGTAGACTGTGTGCAGAAGGCCTTCATGGTAAAATAGCTTCTAGGAAACCACTGCTAAGGACAGGCAACAAGTAGAAGAGACTTGTTTGGGCTAATGAACACAAGGAATGGACACTAGACCAGTGGAAATCTGTGCTTTGGTCTGATGAGTCCAAATTTGAGATCTTTAGTTCCAACTAGGGATGAGCGAACCGAACCGTAACGAACCAGATTCGTTACGAACTTTCCCAAAAGTTCAGTTCGTCATCGAACCGAATTTTCAGAAAGTTTGTGACGAATCTGGTTAAAATAACGGCGACGCAAAATATACGCATATTTATTGAGAATGTACGCTAATGCGTACTTATTCAGTTAAGTAGCGTACCTTTGACAACGCTAGACTGTATGTTCGTTACTTGAGTAGGAATGTTCGCAGACGCAGTATATGCGTACGCTAATGCGTACATATTCAGTTAAGTGGCGTACCTTTGACAACGCTAGACTGTATGTTCGTTACTTGAGTAGGAATGTTCGCAGACGCAGTATATGCGTACGCTAATGCGTACATATTCAGTTAAGTAGCGTACCTTTAACAACGCTACACTGTATGTTCGTTATTTGTGCGAGAATGTTCGCATTAGTGTACGCATTAGTGTAAATTCTCAAATATGCGTATATTTTGCGTCGCTGTTGTTGAAGTCACTTGGATTTTTTCCACTTTTTTCATTGTAATAGCAACTGCAAGTAAACGAAACTATACCCTATCAGACTCCCATTATTGTAGCAGCAATTATTCAGCCATTATAGCAAGGTTCGTTTTAGGTTCGGTTCGTACGAATCCGAACTTCACTAAAGTTCGCCGAAGCGAACCGAACCGAACTTTTCAAAAGTTCGCTCATCCCTAGTTCCAACCACCGTGTCTTTGTGCGACGCAGAAAAGGTGAACGGATGGACTCTACATGCCTGGTTCCCACCGTGAAGCATGGAGGAGGAGGTGTGATGGTGTGGGGGTGCTTTGCTGGTGACACTGTTGGGGAGTTATTCAAAATTGAAGGCATACTGAACCAACATGGCTACCACAGCATCTTGCAGCGGCATGCTATTCCATCCGGTTTGCGTTTAGTTGGACCATCATTTATTTATCAACAGGACAATTACCCCAAACACACCTCCAGGCTGTGTAAGGGCTATTTGACCAAGAAGGAGAGTGATAGGGTCCTACTCCAGATGACCTGGCCTCCACAGTCACCAGACCTGAACCCAATCAAGATGGTTTGGGGTAAGCTGGACCGAAGAGTGAAGGCAAAAGGGCCAACAAGTGCTAAGCATCTCTGGGAACTCCTTCAAGACTGTTGGAATAGCATTTCAGGTGACTAGCTCTTGACGCACATCAAGAAAATGCCAAGAGTGTGCAAAGCAGTAATCAAAGCAAAAGGTGGCTACTTTGAAGAACCTAGAATATAAGACATATTTTCAGTTGTTTCACACTTTTTTGTTAAGTATATAATTCCACATGTGTTAATTCATAGTTTTGATGCCTTCAGGGTGAATCTATAAGTTTCATAGTCATGAAAATACAGAAAACTCTTTGAATGAGAAGGTGTGTCCAAACTTTTGGTCTGTACTGTATATATAGTGGCAGTGCCAGAAAGCCAGACGAGGGCCATTAAGATGGTGTATCTCACACATAGGAAGGTGGGAAATAAGGTTCTTCCTGTGTGTGTATCATCTGAGCAGCTCCATGAAGTATGGGCTTAGCTTCTCAATAAGGGCTCCCAGTCTGGGGAGGAAGAAGCAGGCCGTGCTAAGGCCTGTGGGGGTCGGGACCTTCTAACCCTGTGTGAGGTAGGCACTGAGTTGTGTTTTGGGGAGTTGGGTGGTAGATAGGTAACAATACTGTGTAGTTAGTGGTCCAACGACCTAGGACTTTGTATTTTGTAAGTACACTGTTTTCTGTACAGACATAATAAAGCTGGTTGCGGCCAGTTTGCACCCAAATCTGCAGTGTTCGAGTAGCTTTTTTGCGGTGTGCCAACCATCTAAGCTGCAAAAACGGCAATCCTGGTAAGCTAAGGCTGCTTTTACTCTAGCGTTTTATAATTCCGGCTCAATACCGGAATAAAACACTTCAGTTTTGTCCCCATTCATTGTCAATGGGGACAAAACTGAACTGAAGACAACGGAATGCTCCTAAAAGTATTCCATTCCGTCTTCAGCATGCTGCGGTTTGCTCTCCGGTCTGGGCATCCGCACCAAGACGGATCCGTCATAACCCCCAATGAAAGTCAATGGGGACAGATCCGTTTGGTGTGACACAATGGTGAACGGATCCGTCCTCCATTGATTTTCAATGGAGTTCATGACGGATCCGTCACCTGCACACATACATACACACATACCGACATACAGATAAACATACACAGACATATACGCATACAAATACACATACATACTTACATGCTCCCGGCAGGTCTCCGCAGCGCAGGAGGAGTAGGACGGCGCACACATAGGACGATTCCACCCGGCGCCCAGCAGAGGGCACTGTGGGGAATCGTCCTTTGTGCGCGCCGTCCTACTCCTCCTGCGCTGTGGAGACCTGCCGGGAGCATGTAAGTATGTATGTGTATTAGTATGTGTATATGTCTGTGTGTGTGTTTCTGTACTGTGTGATATGTGTGGGGCCGGAGCGCGGTTCCGGCCCCACACATGTCCCTGCGGCAGCACGGATCCGGCGGCACCCTTCACCTGCCGTATCCGTGCTGCCGCTAGTGTGAAAGAGGCCTAAGTGACCTTGAGTTGTTACAATGTATATATTTGTGTTGAACTAATCGAAGCGAATTGACCTCGATCTGGATTTCAGGAAAAAGTAAATTTTCTGCAAAGCCGAATTTCCTTGCGCTTCGTGGTAACAAATCTATTTTTCCTGAAATGGCTTTAAAAAAAAATATATATATACTCACCTCATCCATTTGCATGTGAAGAGGGTGACATATTATGTCACTACGCCAGCATGCACTGAGATCATCATTTCATGTTTATTTTTTTAAAAATTCACATTGTTTTCTCCCCTTAGGGCATTAGAACCTGAGATTGGTTGATCTCAGCTACTACATACAGCAGTGTGGAGACACAAGGGTCAGTGGGTGCTCTCATCCACCGGCCTGGCTATCTTAATAAAGACCGCGCAGGGCCTGAGCTCATACCCCTGAACACCCGTGCTCCTTTCCTGTGGGTGGAAAACTACAAGCTGCTGGCGTATACTTAAATATACAGATAACAGCTAAATACTTCAATTGCAATTTTCTATTTTTCAATATGCTTTAACCACTTCATTACCAAGCAATTTTCTAGCTACTGAGTTTTTTCATATCTGTATGCTTTTTTTTCCCTTTCAACTTTTAACTGCCTACTGAGCTGTGATAGGCAGAGCTGAGACACGCCTCCTTAGCTGCAGCAGAAAAGACACTCCCCTTGAGCTGTCAGCTTGATATAAATCTAGCAGATCAATGAATGGGGAGATCTCTGGGTCCATGTGAGGTACATGGCTGGTTCTAGCTTTGTTAGAAAGGTATTGTCATGGACTATATGATGTCTGATTTTCATTTTTTACATTATTCGTGGGATAACCCCTTTAAGTGGAATTTGATACAACGATTGGAAAAATTTGATTCGCCACCATTCGGAATTTCCTTGCATTTCGTGGTAACAAATCTTTTTTTTTTTCTAAAATGGCGGCTGCAGGGACAATGTTTCTGAAAATAGTTTAAAATTGAATATTGGAGAGGGAGAGTGCGAGGACAGTGCAGGGAGATTGTAGGAACAGTTTTTTGAGACTGTAGGAAGAGTATAGGGAGACAGCAGGGACACTGAAGGTTGAGTGTAATCGCTGCGTGCATCTTGTTCAACTGCTGCTACATTCATAGTTAATTTGTTATTTTACAGATAAACTTACTGTTCCTCAGTATTCAAGGGCGGTCTACTATATTGCCGTGTGCATCTTGTTCAACTGTTCAATTTACGAACAGATATACACCATTTTTGTGTTGAATATCTGGCACAGATTCTGTCACACGCCATGTTGCGGGAGAATCTGCGATTTCTTCCCCGCTCAGGCCAGCTCTAAAAGAGTGGCATGGGCAGGGAGAACGGGCCGTCTCTGTCATCATTTTCTACGCCTGGTTTAGTTGTAGAAAATGGTCTAAATGTCAAGGAAGCTGTCTTACATTTAGAATCGGCGGTGGATATGCTGAAGTTATGAGGCTGGCGCTTCTACATTACTTTGGCACTCCACTGCAAGCACAAGGGGCTTATTAAGAACGGCGTCTAAAATGACGATCTTAATAAATGTGCCCCACTATTAAAGGGCGGTCTAATATCTCGCCACATGTATTTTGTTCAACTGCTGCCACATTCATAGTTAATCCGTTACTTTACAGATTTACCGTGCCTCAGTATTAAAGCCTGGTCTAATATATCAGGATGTGCATCTGGATTAACTGCTGCCACATTCATAGTTAATCTGTTACTTTATAGATAGACTTACTGTGCCTCAGTATTAAAGGGCCGCCTGATATATCGCCGCATGCATCTACTGCCACAATCATTATTATTTTATTTATTATACTCACTTATATAGCGCTGACATATTCCACGCAGCTTTACAGACATTAACATCACACCATCCCCAATGGGAGGGGCATCACAATCTAAGGTCCTTATCAGTATGTCTTTGGGAGGAAACCGGAGTACCCATAGAAAACCCACGTAAACACGGGGGGAACATACAAACTCCATGCAGATGTTGTCCTTGGTCAGATTCGAACCCAGGACCCCAGCGCTGCAAGGCGGCTGGCTCTAATACCGTGCTCCCCAATCATCTTTAATCTGTTACTTTATAGATAGACTTGCTGAATGTGCAGGCTCAAGTAGCAACAAAAGAAGGGGTGGTAGCAGCAGCCGCAGCAACAGGCAAGAGCTGCCACTCATCAAGCGGTCGTGTTTGACCAACAATCCAGCTGTACTGAAATGGTTGACTTACGCTTCGACATAATCTCAAGAGATACAAACAGCCAGGAATTGGTGGGTTCCATCACGCTTGGTTGGGGTAGCCCAATAACAACCTCTGTGCCCTCACCTGTCCTGAAGCTGCTTTTAGCTTTTGCTGCTCCTTCTGCTAGACAAGTAATGATAGCCACCAGCTCTGCTCCACTTTTCAGCGAGGATGAGTTTTGTGTAGACAGTCAGCAGTCACAGCCCAGACTTGGAGGAGAGGTCCAATGCAGACTCCTCTAGGCGTGTAACTACCGATGATGACAGTCAAGGTGGGATCATATGTTGCGGGAGGTCAAAGACATGCGCAAGAGACAGGTGGGGGTAAAATAAGTGATGACCAAAAAGACATAGATGTTGATGTAGCCAATCGTATGAGGGAGCCAGGTAAAGAGGGGGATCATCATCATCAAGGGGGCGAGAGTGGCAGCATGCCTGTGAGACAACAGGGCATGGAAGCAGTAGGAGATCTGCAGCCAAAGCGGGAGGAGTACAATATCTGCTACTCTGTGAGGAACACATTAGCAGTGACCTGTGTTCATAAAAGCAACGGTAAGCAAGCATCACAAAATGGTAGAGGGAAAATGGCATACTTGCCAGCGTGGGAATTTTTACCAAATCGCTCAGTGACATTATGCAGGAAGTGTGGGTAGAAGGTGAGGCGTGGCCAGGGTGCAAATGTTGGCACAACGGCCCTGCTTCAACTCAAGGAGCACTACCATAAAGTGGCCACTCATTTAGTGTTACAGCCTAATGCAGCAACCGCTACATCTCTCACCGGCCTGCACCCTCTCTGTAGCATTCAGGGCTCTACAATGTCAGCAGAATCAAGCTGCTGTTTCTTCCCATTGACTTCAATGTTGTCTACTTCTCCTGATGCTCCTTCTCATCACTTGTTTTGACAGCAATGGATCACCATGGCAATTGCAAAAAGACAATAGTATGCGTGCACTCATCCAACGGTACAGAAGCTCCATATGTTAAACCGCCTGTACAAGTATAGGAAGGCGGTCAACGATTTCTTAATGCTGCAGATGGACAGATCTACTCCCTGGTATAACTTCCATGTTAGGCAGTGGCAGCTCATGCTGGTGTTTGCTTAGGCCCTTTGAGGAGGCCACTTTATTTGTCAGTTGGCAGAACTACGGGATGAATCATGTCATTCCACTGCTTCACGTCCTGGAGGGGGTGTTGACAAATCTGATTGGTGAGGGGACAGAAGATTTGGCACCTACATCTCATGGCCTCCCAAGCCCTGAGGAGGATAAACTGGCAGAGGAACAGGATGAGAACATAAACACCCATGATTTTTATACACAACTAGGTGGTTTATCTGCCCAAGTGACAGGAGAGGAGCACGAGGAGTTGGAGAGTGACAATGATGACTACGCAGATGACCCCGACAAATCGTCGCAGTATGCAGTGGAAATGGATGCAGGGAGGCCCTCCAAGTCCCGTGCGCAAATGGCCAGATGCATACTGTCATGTTTGTGTAGTGACAGCCGCATTGTCAGGATTCGGCATAGGGATGACTACTGGCTATCCACATTGTTTAGACCCTCGCTACCAGTCAATAATGGTAGAGGGATGCAAAAATGAACTACTTTAGAGACATGCTGTGTAGTCAGTCAGTCACTACCCGTCCTCCAAAAGGGTCTGACCTAGGGATCCCTCTGCACTCACGTTCCACTGCCATGACTGGTTGGGGGTGGGGGGCAGGAGCAGCACCAGCTCCATATGCACCTATTTTTGTCTGGAGTCTCCAATGAACAGTTTTCTTCAGCCAACTTTTAAAGAAACCACCCAGCAGCCATGGGACATCCTGCAGAACCTCAGGTGGTGGCATACTTGGACTGCACCCTGTCATTCATGATCTAAGATCCACTGGACTACTGGGCATGCAAACTTGAAGTGTGGCCGAGTTTAGCATGGGCATGCTTTCCTGCCCAGCCAGTAGTCTGGCATCAGAGCAGGTATTCAGTGCGGCAAGGGGCATATTTACCCCTAAGGGAACTCGCCCTTCCTCCCAAAATGTTGAGAGACTAACCTTCCAGGAGTGGATCAACCAGAATTTCTAGACACCTGTGCCTGATGCAACAGAATAGATCATTCTGCAACTAATGATCATACAGTAGTGTGCTGCCACACTACAGTACAGTACAATATTGTGTAAAATGGGCTGTTACTTTTGCCATGTGCGGCTGCCACCATTCTGATGCTGTCCCCCAACTGATGCCACCTGCCTGCTGCCTCTACTGACATTCCTACAATGAGGCTTCTTGGCCTGCTGATATATACACTCACCGGCCACTTTATTAGGTACACCTGTCCAACTGCTCGTTAACACTTAATTTCTAATCAGCCAATCACATGGCGGCAACTCAGTGCATTTAGGCATGTAGACATGGTCAAGACAATCTCCTGCAGTTCAAACCGAGCATCAGTATGGGGAAGAAAGGTGATTTGAGTGCCTTTGAACGTGGCATGGTTGTTGGTGCCAGAAGGGCTGGTCTGAGTATTTCAGAAACTGCTGATCTACTGGGATTTTAACGCACAACCATCTCTAGGGTTTACAGAGAATGGTCCGAAAAAGAAAAAACATCCAGTGAGCGGCAGTTCTGTGGGCGGAAATGCCTTGTTGATGCCAGAGGTCAGAGGAGAATGGGCAGACTGGTTCGAGCTGATAGAAAGGCAACAGTGACTCAAATTGCCACCCGTTACAACCAAGGTAGGCAGAAGAGCATCTCTGAATGCACAGTACGTCAAACTTTCAGGCAGATGGGCTACAGCAGCAGAAGACCACACCGGGTGCCACTCCTTTCAGCTAAGAACAGGAAACTGAGGCTACAATTTGCACAAGCTCATCGAAATTGGACAGTAGAAGATTGGAAAAACGTTGCCTGGTCTGATGAGTCTCGATTTCTGCTGCGACATTCGGATGGTAGGGTCAGAATTTGGCGTCAACAACATGAAAGCATGGATCCATCCTGCCTTGTATCAACGGTTCAAGCTGGTGGTGGTGGTGTCATGGTGTGGGGAATATTTTCTTGGCACTCTTTGGGCCCCTTGGTACCAATTGAGCATCGTTGCAATGCCACAGCCTACCTGAGTATTGTTGCTGACCATGTCCATCCCTTTATGACCACAATGTACCCAACATCTGATGGCTACTTTCAGCAGGATAATGCGCCATGTCATAAAGCTGGAATCATCTCAGACTGGTTTCTTGAACATGACAATGAGTTCACTGTACTCAAATGGCCTCCACAGTCACCAGATCTCAATCCAATAGAGCATCTTTGGGATGTGGTGGAACGGGAGATTCGCATCATGGATGTGCAGCCGACAAATCTGCGGCAACTGTGTGATGCCATCATGTCAATATGGACCAAAATCTCTGAGGAATGCTTCCAGCACCTTGTTGAATCTATGCCACGAAGAATTGAGGCAGTTCTGAAGGCAAAAAGGGGTCCAACCCGTTACTAGCATGGTGTACCTAATAAAGTGGCCGGTGAGTGTACATGTTCCATTTTAAGGCTACTTTCACACTAGCATTTTTGCTGGATCCGGCAGGGTTCAGCAAAAACGCTTACGTTACTGATAATACATCCATCTGCATCCATTATGAATGGATCCAGTTGTATTATCTTTTACATAGCCATTGACTTTTCAATGAAGTCCATTGAAAGTCAACGGGGGACGGATCTGTTTTCTATTGTGTCAGATTGTGTCAGAGAAAATTGATCCGTCACCATTGACTTACATTGTGGGTCATGATGGATCCGTCTTGCTCCGCATCCCAGGTCGGAAAACAAATTGCAAAATGCTGCGGTATAAGAACGGAACTGAATGCATTTTGGAGCATTCTGTTCTGTTCAGTTATGTTTTGTCCCCATTGACAATGAATGGGGATAAAACTGAAGCATTTTTTTTCCGGTATTGAGACCCTATGACGGATCTCAATACCAGATGATATTAACGCTAGTGTGAAAGTAGCCTAAGGCAATGTAACACTCTGTCTCCAGGTTTGCATCTTTAACTAATCATCATCTTTATAATGACTATGGAAAACCATTTTCTTTGCACTTGTTTATCATTCATATTTTTTTCTTGTATCATAAGAAAAAAAAACACAATCTAAATCATTCAATAGAATTCACTATATACTATAGTAATTCTGAGTTATAAAATATCCTGTTTCAAGCTTTCGACTAAAATAAGTAACCATGTCTCTGTGTAAATAACCCTTTATATAAATATTTACCAGCTTTATCGACAAACATTCTATTTCTAAAAAGATGAAGCTCTGGAGGTGTACAAACATTTCTCTGCATATATTCTCAGTCTTCAATTGCCTTAAACAAACAACTGTTCTTTAGAACTGGATGATATGGAATAAGATCTTTGCCTGTTCAGGCGGATGCTGCAGCATCAACCAGAGTTCAATCATGAATATGATAAACCAAATATCAGCCATCTGCTAGATCATAAGAGCATATGTTAAGAGAGAGAGAACACGCTGTAACCCCAGCATGCCAGGCAGATATCCCAGCACAAAACTGGAGAGTATTGGTTCCTCCAGTACAACAGAGGTTAAGCAAGGCTTTTCCTTAATTATTGTCAGAGTTTTACATAAAGTCTGCTTCATCAACTGGATAAATATTTGACTGCTATTCAGTAAATTGCATTAGTTTACTTTAACTGTATGCTCAGTCTTATTCAGGCATCATACATTAGGCAATGTAGTGTGTAATGCATCTCCACAGGTGACCAGAGCTATTCTCTGTATGAGGTAAATTAAAACTCATATTTTAAAAATTAAACATTCTTGCACTTTATGATTTCAATATTTAATTATAAAATGTGTCAGAGCCTAATCTCTGACTGAGTCAGGCATGAAATTAATCAAAAAAGAAAGAAGTTTAGCTATCCTTTACTGTGAAGGAAATATGATTTGTTATTCCATCTCTTGATTCTGACATCACACACATTTTGCGCAAAAAGGCTTTAATGAGAACAAAGTCAAACAATTCAGCCGTAGTTGCTGACTCAGAAGATCAATGCAATTAACAAAACAAATGGGTAATTGGGAATAATGGGCAATGGGAATACTGCCAACGGCATTCTGGGGAATACGTAAGTCATGTTTAAAGATTCAGACAAGGTTTTTGACCCTCTGGTTAAGCAGATGTTAACATGATAGTAAGTTACGTTTACAACAGACTTTCAGATCATCTGATGGTACAGATCTTCTTGATGTTTCCATTTGTTTTGTTTTTTTACTGTTGATTAAAATGTATGTGGATTCTTCAAAAAGTAAACACAAATTGTAAGAAATGATATTGGAAGATTTTCTACAATGTTGTCATGCTGCATCTTTTTTTCAGATTTAGTCCTTTAAAGGTGAATGGCGTGATTGACAACTAAGTCCTGTGGGCTAAATTGTTTCAAGATGCTTTGCTTAGAGGTCAACCAGCAAACAAGGACATCACTAAGAAAACAGAAATGTTAGAAGTTTTCAGCACATTTATATGCTGAGTGCTTAACAAATGTTTAAACATTGTCATTTAATTAATTAGCCTTTTTGAGTCTAATATTTTTAACAAACTAAGATACAGAGGTTGTCTGCAACTTCAATATTGATGGTCTATATTTAGGCTAGGACATCAGTATTTGATCTGTGGGGCTCTCACCACCAGCACCCTCGACCCCCGACAAGCAGTTAGAGTACTATGGTACTATGGACTCTTATTGTGCCTGGTATTACAGCTACACCAAGACCTGTCCACCTATAACCCATGACATTATTATCATGATATGGAAAACTGTGATTGGGTCGTATGTATGTATACTTTACTATTTTATACTCCTTTGTTAGGAAAAGTTAATATTTAATAGGATAGAAAGTGGTGGTTCACTGGAATTGGTCTTGCATATAATATTATATTTTAGTAATATTTGTGCAGTTATAACTGCTACTCAAATCTATTAAGCTGAATGAGATTGAGCTGCAGTACCAGGCATAGAAACAGATGTGTGTATGGCACTGTGCTTGGGTAATAAATTACGGAGACATTATGACTACTAAAGTCCCATAAAACAGAATGTAATCTCTCGCAGGTAGGGTCCTTCTACCCTTCTGTACCATTCTGTTAATAGTTTCATGTTTATTGTATTTATATTTTTTTATATTACATATGTGTAATCCCCTATTGATGTACAGCACCATGGAATTATTGACACTTTCAAATAAATAATAATAAAATAATAATAATAATTAGACTTTTCACACCTGCCGTACATGTAGCTTAGCAGGCGCCATAGCTGCCAGGTTTATACTCTTTCACCCAGGGATGATGTTTGCAATCAGCACAGCACTGATCGCAGAAATTTAATCCCTCAGATGCCATGGCCAGTTGTGACCATGGCATTTGAGGTGGCTTTCTGCACTCCCAGGGCCAGAACTGCTTGCCCACGCTGAGATCAAAGAAGCTGTTCATTGGTGGTGATAGACTGGAGACTGCTGGAGAGTACTAGGCATACACAGTTACATTCTCATGGACACCTGTAGGTGGCAATGCTCAATAAGAACATACTGAATTTCCCATACAGTACTGTATAAAATCACAGTACAGTATGGGAGAAGCGATCTAAAGATCACATGTTTAGATCCACTAAAGGGGCTTAAAAAGGGGGGGGGAATTCAATATAAAAATGTGAAAACATATATAAAAATTCTAATTACCCACCTTTCCCTATAATTAAAATAAAATAAACAATTTAAAAGAAAGATCATTTGTACAGTTGCATCCAAAAAGTCTGAACTATTAAAATATAAATGTATTTATCCCATACAGTGAACATTGAAACTAAAAAATATGACAATTCATTTATTTTTATCAATTCACATCCACACACAAAATTGAATGAAAAGTGATTAAAAAAAAAGTCAAGCACACCCCAAAATGGAATCACTGAAAACTACAAATTATTCTACAAAAATGAGCCATCAAACAGCTCTGTAAACATAAATATAAAAATATTATGAGGGTCAGACTATGGTTATGATAAGGAAAAAAATGTTTCCCAATTTTTTTAAGTATTAAAACACAAGAGCGATACAAATATGGTATCCCTGTAATCATACTCATCCACAGAATGAAGGAAACTTAAAATGAAACTCATAAAATTCCACCTCATTTAGAATTTGTCTCCAGCTTCCCACTATATCATATACAATATTAAATGGTGCCATTTCAAAGTTCATCTTGTCCCACAAAAAAAAAAAAATTCATACAGCTTTGTGAACAGAAAAATAGGAAAGTTACGACTTCTGGAAGGCAGAGAGTGAAAAACAAAAACGCAAAGATGGAAAATCATTGCGTCATTAAGAGGTTAATTACTGTCCAAACTATGAAACATTAGGGCATAATTTATCAAGCCCGAACTCTGGCTTCAAAAAAGCTGCAAGTAGTGGTTTTGCAACTTTTGCTAACATTTTGCGATTTTTTGAGCACTGCGCCTTCTGATTTGGGATGAAAATTTGGTCAGAGTAGATCACATTTGTGGCAGATTTATAAAAGTGTGACTTTTTAAAAAGTTGCAACTCCACACCAGGCATCTCCTAGGTGTACTTTTAATGACATAGGCACAACCACATTTATGACTTGGACCAAATTTATTGTTACTGTGTACCACTTTTAATAAATTCGGTGCAGGTGCGCATAGCAACTCCAATCTAAAAACTAACCTCAAATACACCTACAATGATAAATTCTCCCCATAGTGTATTATCTAAGACATTAATGTAGTAATCATGTAGTAGTAATTAAGTAGTTAAATTGTGGGGTTAAATTGTGTTTTAAAGTGAATGGGCAAGCCATGTAGTGACTGGCATAGAGTGGAGTCATTGGTGCAGTGGTTGGACAGAACGCTGAGCCTGGTTGCTGCATGCAAGATAGACTGGAGAGGGGAGAGTTTGAAGAAAATAAAATTGATCAGAAATTAGTTATAGTAATCAAGGCAAGAATGAATCAGAGTAACAATATTCATTACAACCATTTCCACTGCCAGAAAAGTGTGGATTCTGATGTCTGTAATGTAGATGGCATGAATGTGCACATGATTTATTATAAGGAGCAAATGACAGATCTGAGTTTTACATAACCTGCTTTCTGTTGTTTCCATCTTTTTACCCAAACAGAATGGTGTAGTCAACTTTCAACTCCATTTGCCTCATTAAAGTAAAAGGATCAATGGAATAGGTATGTCAATACTGTTTTGGGGTATTCAAACATGTACCCCCAAGAAAAAGCCCAGTGGAGGGTTAAACATGGTGTTAATTGGTCCTTTGGTAGGTTAGTAGATGGTGGAAACACATAGGGGTCATTTATTGCTTTTGTGTCAGTTTTTAAGTCTGGCTTTGCTTTGTGTGCCTGCACCAAATGTATGTACTGGTGCACCTTAATAATATGTGTGGCATTAGTGTAATGCAGTTTACACTTTAAGGTATAAAGGTAGACCAGGGAGTTAGTTGCAAATTTTTTGCAATTTTGCACATAGTAAATGAGCAATAATCCAGGTCTAATCTCACTTTCAGCTCTTAAACACAGACCACTGTAAAAAGTGGTGAGGATCACCAAATGTAGCAAAAGTGCCACCATTGCCATAAAAATGTTGCAGTTGCTATGACTTTTTACATCACAAAATTTACATGTTTGAGTTAATAAATGACCCCCATAAAGTTCTCTTTCTAGAAGATGTAGCTTCAATGAGAGAGCATGTTAGAGAAAGCAGACAGACAATCTCTGGTGTAGTAGTAGTAGTGCAGGGGTGATGTCAGAGAGGTAAAAAGAAAAGTATGACTATTAAGTAGTACCCTTAAGACCAGTAGAATGAGGCATGCTGTGTAGGTGTCAAACGCCGCACACAGATCCAGAAGAATCAATAGAGTAGAGTTAACATTATATTTAGCCATCATTTGATACTTTTGAGAGAGAAGAGAGACAGCTGATTGGGTCAGAGTAGAACAAATGTTCCAGTTTAGAGATGAAGGGGAGATTAGAGATGACTTGGTAGTGAGCAGTGCAGGATGGGTCAAGAGATTTTTTTTTTTTTACTACTCTTTCAAATGACATATACAGCCATTGCCTCTGCTTTGTAACTTTTCACTTGAAGACAATATTATCTTAATGATGGTGTTAAATGAATTACTAGCTGCAGACGTTTCAATTAGAAAATAAGAGATATTACAACTTTTTGCTATCAAAGGGAAGCTGTCATGTTGAACAAGGTGTCTGAGCTGCAGGCAGCATGTTATAGAGCAGGAGGAGCTGAACAGATTGATATATAGTTTTGGAAAAAGGAAAAAGACTCAGTATAACTTGTATTTTATTCATTAAAATCCCTGCTCATTCTGGGATTTGATGACAAGGCGATGTCCTATCAGTGACTGACAGCCTTACCTGTATACAGAGATAGCTGACAGTCACCAATAGGACAGCCTCATTATCTTCAAAGCCCAGAATGAGCAGGAATGTAAATGTGTAAATTACAGGTTGCAATGAATCTTTCCCGCAAAACAATATATCAATCTGCTCAGCTCTTTCTGCTCCATAACTTGTTGCTGTAAGATTATACTGCAATACTGCATTTTCACAGTGACAGATTCCTTTTAAGTGCCCAGACTAGGTGTGATTTACTGTGTGGCAGTTGTTCAGCACTCCCTCTACCTTTGTACAGCAGGAATGTATTTTTAGAGATTATTTTAATTCAATCATGATTTTCAATAATTTTCAAGGTCAAGGTTACAAAATCTCACAAAGCTCTATCTCAAAGTCAACTTACAACTGCAGTCTGGAAAATGCTTTTGGACCTGTAACAATATATAGCCAATGATTTCACACCAAAATAGAGAATACATTTCACATGAGAATTTTAGGAACTTCTCATTACATGTATTAAAAAAAAAAAAAGAAAAAATCTTCAGAAAAACTCCTGGTATTTCCTGCTGTTTTATCATGTCCTAATTAGGGATGAGCGAACCGAACCGTAATGAACCAGATTCGTTACGAACTTTGCCAAAAGTTCGGTTCATCACCGAACTTTGAGATACTTCGTAACGAATCTGGTTAAAATTACAACGGCGACGCAAAACTGTACTTTTTTCACAGAATAGACCAGGATACAAGGGATTATTACTCCTATAATCCCTTGTATCCTGGTTTTCTGTGAAAATCAAGATGTGTGACGTCACCCCACAGCCAAAAAAAGTCAAAAAAAAGTTTAAAAAAAGTTATAAAAAAAGTTTAAAAAACTGAGGCTCCATAGTCCAATCCGTTGATTCACCTTGGCCAAGCATTCTTCCCAAGACTTGAGGGCTGCGCCTTCCTTCCCGAACCAGACTCCGAGGATCTTGATGAAGTCTGGTTTCACAGTAAAGGGGAAGGGGGCAGAAGAAGCCAGTTGCCAGTCCCTGAAGAGCATGGCTTCCAACTTCCCGCAGTTGACTTTGGCCCCTGAAGCTTGTCCGAACTCCTCGCAGGTCTGGACGAGTGCAGTCACCGAACGCCGGTCAGCGCAGAAGACGGTCACGTCGTCCATGTACAGCGAGCACTTACCCTCGAAGTGTCCTGGTGCGGTGATCCCTCTGATCTCTCCATTCTGGCGGATAGACTCTGCGAAGAGTTCTATAACACAAACAAAAAGGAGAGGTGATAGACCTGACCCCGGAGCAAACCGGAAAGGGGTCAGTCTTCCAGCCGTTCACCAACACCGTGCTGCAAATATCACGGTACATCAGGTTAACAAACGAACAGAACCTCTCACCTTTGGGGCACCTTCTGCCAGGGAACTCTTGGCAAACCTTGATCTGCCCTTGGAGTCTTTACCACTAGTGAGTTAGTGAGGAGGAGGAGGAGGAAGTCCACTAAAGTCAGCGGGTGGAATGTACTGAGACTCCAGAGGAGGTGTTGGCTGTAAGCTCCTGTCCCGTGACCGAGAGTACGCGCTACACGTTGCTGCTCTGCTGGGTGCCGTCAACCCCGTTTAGCCGTAACAAAAAAAGTTTAAAAAAAAGTAAAAATAAAAAAAAACAAGTTTAAAAAAAGGTATAAAAAAAAGTTTAAAAAAATAAAATAAAAAGTTAAAAAAAGTTAAAAAGTCCATATTAGGAAAGGCTCTGGCTGTTTCAGTCATCCCTCTGGTTTCATGTCTCTCCTGGCTAGAAGCTTTAGCTGACAAAGTGAGGTCACCATCCTGTAAGGTTTTCTCCGCTGTCACATCCAATTGGGTATCCTTGTGGACTCCCAGCCTTTCAGGGATTTCATGGCGTGTGCGCACCCCAGATGGCGAGTCCCCAGCCGCCACTACATCTCTGGCAAAGCTGTCCCATCACTGCACAGTAATGTTCAGAAAAAGGTTGGCGACTCATTGGGACTCTCGGTGTCCAAGACCGTGCACCTGAGTGCTGATGTCTGGTCCTCTAATTATGGGCAAGAGCAGTACATGTCTGTTATTGCCCATTGGGTCAACATCCTCCCAGAAGACCATCAGGAAGTTGGCCCATTCTTGCAACTGTCACCTCCACGGTGCTTTAGGGGGCCAGCAGCAGGAAGCACAAGTTCTGCCTCCACCACCTTGCAACCATCCGCCGCTTTGACTGCAGTCCAACCTGCCCCGGTGTCCTCACTCACTCTTCAGAGAGGTACTTGATTGGTTAGCTCTCTTTTTCAGACTCAGATATATCAGCTCTGTGTGCTACTTTGTGATGTAAAAAAGTTGCAAACTTATGTTTGTGACTTTTTGAATGACACTTGTAACAAATTTTGTTTTAAGTCTCAAGTAGTATTTCTGCACCACCCCTGTCACTTTCTGAACAGGGGCCATGGAGAAGGCAGGGAGTTGGCAGGGCCAACAGGCCTGAAACATTTATCTTCATTTACACCTGTTTTAGGCACAAATGAAATTTATGGCAGCTCCGAACTGCCATATATTTCATTCTTATGCATGGCCTGGAGGATGAAGCACCTAATATATGATGAAGCCTACGCCTTGTCAAAAAGTAGTGCAGGAGATTTGAAAGGCCAGCATAAAATACTGGCCTCTGATAACTCCCCCCTTGGCTCTGGCTGTTTCAGTCATCCCTCTGGTTTCATGTCTCTCCTGGCTAGAAGCTTTAGCTGACAAAGTGAGGTCACCATCCTGAAAGGTTTTCTCCGCTGTCACATCCAATTGGGTATCCTTGTGGACTCCCAGCCTTTCAGGGATTTCATGGCGTGTGCGCACCCCAGATGGCAAGTCCCCAGCCGCCACTACATCTCTGGCAAAGCTGTCCCATCACAGCACAGTAATGTTCAGAAAAAGGTTGGCGACTCATTGGGACTCTCGGTGTCCAAGACCGTGCACCTGAGTGCTGATGTCTGGTCCTCTATTATGAGCAAGAGCAGTACATGTCTGTTACTGCCCATTGGGTCAACATCCTCCCAGAAGACCATTAGGAAGTTGGCCCATTCTTGCCACTGTCACCTCCACAGTGCTTTAGGGGGCCAGCAGCGGGAAGCACAAGTTCTGCCTCCACCACCTTGCAACCATCCGCCGCTTTGACTGCAGTCCAACCTGCCCCGGTGTCTTACCACCGATGTCAGGCCCGGTGCTCTCAGGCTGTCCTTCTGGGTCCAAAAGAATACTGTCCAAAACATACTGGGTGCAATCAAGAGCTGCTGAAGCTGCCTCCTCAACTTGTCTCTTCTCAACAATACTGGCTTGGGTGCAATCAAGTGCTGCCTCCTCCTCCTCAACTTGTCTCTTCTCAACCATACTGGCCTGGGTGCAATCAAGTGCTGACTCCTCCTCCTCTGTCAATTGTCTGTTCTGAACCATACTGGGTCCAATACAGTACTATTACTGTTGCTGGTTCCACTGTCAAATGTCTGTTTTCCACCCTACTGGGTCCAAGGCAATGCTGCCGGCAATGCTGCTCCAGTGAATATCTTCAATGCTGTCAAATGTTGTCGACCTGGCTGAGGTTTCACTATTTTTGCACTTTGATTTTTTCCACTTTTTTCATTGTAATAGCAACTGCAACTAAACAAACCTATACCCTATCAGACTCCCACTATTGTAGCTGCAATAAATCAGCCTTTATAGCAAGGTTTGTTTTAGGTTCGGTTAGTACGAATCTGAATTTCACGAAAGTTCGCCGAATCGAACAGAACCGAACTTTTCAAAAGTTCGCTCATCCCTAGTCCTAATTAGTTTGCTGTTGTGGTAGTTGGTGGGAAATTGCTTCACAGTTGAGTCACTGACTCTTCAGAGAGGTACTTGATTGGTTAGCTCTCTTTTTCAGACTCAGATATATCAGCTCCGTGTGCTACTTTGTGATGTAAAAAAGTTGCAAACTTATGTTTGTGACTTTTTGAATGACACTTGTAACAAATTTTGTTTTAAGTCTCAAGTAGTATTTCTGCACCACCCCTGTCACTTTCTGAACAGGGGCCATGGAGAAGGCAGGGAGTTGGCAGGGCCAACAGGCCTGAAACATTTATCTTCATTTACACCTGTTTTAGGCACAAATGAAATTTATGGCAGCTCCGAACTGCCATATATTTCATTCTCATGCATGGCCTGGAGGATGATGCACCTAATATATGATGAAGCCTACGCCTTGTCAAAAAGTAGTGCAGGAGATTTGAAAGGCCAGCATAAAATACTGGCCTCTGATAACTCCCCCCCTCCCTTGGTTTCATTGCTAATATTAAATGAAAGTAAGTATGACTATGTTCAAGTAGTGCACTAACTGTGGATTTTCCATAGAAACTCTGGATCAAACATTTGTTGCAAATTACATTGCAATACAAGGCTATTTCAAAATCCCATTCACGTCTTACAGAAAAAAAATCTGCAGATTTTAGGGCTTGCTGCACATATTAACATTCAAAGGCTGCTCTGTTCTCCTTCACTTAATTACTGCAATCCACTATAAAATCCACATTATTTTTTCTAGCAATGAAAATGGTCATTGACTCTTGACAGTACCAATTTTACTATCTACAATTTTACTGCTTATGTTTTTAAACATTTTTAGTTGATATTGTTGCCTATCATACAACTACAGTTTGGCTGGCCCTAGTGGAATGTATTTAAATTTTTGGTTTGAAGTCATTGGCTATATTCTGATACTGAAATATTTAGATAATCACTGGCTGAGAGGGGGCCAGAGGGTCAATGAGTGATCAATTCCTGCATTTTGGAGATACCAGGAAGTATCAACCAGTGGAGGATGGGGGAATCTTTGGATCAGCAGTGGTGAGAGATTAGTGAGGTGAGAATTGTTTGCTTTAATTTTTTTAACCCATTCTTTCATAATGATATTCTTGGCTTCTTGCATAATAACTATGGATATATGGGTTAGATGCTTATTTTATTTAAGGTATTCTTCGTACAGTATGTTTTCTTACCCTAGCAAACATTTAATTTGGAGAAAAAAACTGTTACGTTCTCTATGCATGTTTCCACCTTTCATAGTTCTTTTTCTTTGATGGGCCAATTAGAGAAAATCTTTGAAACATCTAGTTTCTATAAAAATTAGAGGGATGCTTATTATAATTTCAACAAAAAAAAAAAAAGCTGTTTTAGTCATTATTCCATGAAGTGGTTCCCCTGACACTTTCATCTGATGGCAAGGATTAAAAGCAACAGAACCCCTTCATCAGTTAGTTACCAGGAGACCAGCTGGCAGGACAGGGGTTTTCCTAATGGCACTTTCCCTTTAAGCATACAGAAAGTCTAAATGCGAGAACATATCACTTTCTAACCAAATTACTAAATGTACAATTTTGAATACAGAAGCATTTTTATTTAGTTTTTATTAACATAATGTGCATCACATTAAGGTGTGCAGAACATTACATCTAGGTTATATGGATCAAAGACCCAACATTTTGTTGGCATTGATAAACATAGCTCTGTGAATGTGAAAATCAAAGAGCATCTCTATTTTACAAATATTAATAGTATTTGCTAAGGGCTGACCACATCTTTTACCTCCATTTCTGAATAAACAGTTATTACTGGCATTGACGTCGGGCCTTCTTATTTAGAATGCAACCCTGCTTTTTAAAGCACTTTCATGTATCCACTGATTTAACTTTACCGCTTGTAGTTCCATCTGGGATTAAATGTGACTCCAAACATGTTTCCTCTTTCCTGCTATATAAATACTGCTTTACAAGGTATTCTTTATCCTTATGTTTGTTGCGTTAAAATGTAAGTGTATAGAATTCTACTACCTTATCCTTAATTTCATATGACACCATTATTTCAAATTCTAACTGTGATTTAACAATAGCCAAGCACTTCCATACAATCACCCCAAAAAGCTCTTTGTGGGATATTGGTGTGATTTATTGTTATCCATGTACTTTGTCGCACCTCATTAGTTATGAAAGACAAAGCCCCCGGCATTTGAGAAGAGGCATCACAATATTCAAATTTGTAACATGCAAGGTTATTCCCAGGCTATCTGCATAATGTTTTCAGCTACTTTTCAGTTGTATTTCCATGCATATGCCTAGACATTGAATATAACACAATACAGTATGTCACATCTGAGATTTTAAATATTTTGTTCACTATTTTACTTCATTTGGCATTATCTTTTAACTATGATGTTTTGACAAAATATTGCAGTGATACGAGTTCCACTTTTGATATCTGCACCACTAAGCAATTCTTTCTTGATGATAAAAGGCACTGACCTGCACTGAGGACTAAAACAATAAAATCTTAACACGAAGTTAAAGGCACATTTGTGCTGTCTGATATTTTTACCTGAATTGTGATTGCATGCTGCACCCCTTAAGCATCTTACATTAACACGCTTCAGCAAGTGCAATAGCATTTGCTGCATCTGTACACATACTGGAGGTATTATTCACTCTTTATGACCTTGATTTTTTAAGAACATTTAACTGTTCTTCATGTAGAGATGACTAAAAGGTTTGACAATTTCCTCATCTACTGTATGTCTGAATGTTACATAAATAATGAAAGTAATGTAGATTTTAGCATTGTTTCATTTTCATAAACCTTTACCATCTCAAAAGTAAATTTTAATGTATTATGACATTTTATAATTCTTTTAAGGATAATCAAGGATTAGTAATTCTCGGACTAGCCTCATTTCATACTATCATTGAGCTCTATAGTATATAGGGTCTTAAGCATATAATGCATTTAGTATGTGTGAGTGCAATATTACAATGCATTTGGAACGTCTTCAGACCCTTTCACTTTTTAAACATTTTGTTATGTTGCAGCCTTGTACTAAAGCAAAAACTTTTTGTCATCAATTTGCAGTCAATATTAGATAATGGAAAGGTGAAAACAGAATTTTAGAAAAATTTAAAATTTAGAACATAGAATTTTTAAAAAAGAAAAACTAAAATTTCACTTGGACATAAGTTTTTCTACTATTTGCAGTGACACTTAAAATTTAGCTCTGGTGGCCTCCCATGTCTTACGATCATCTTTGAGATGTTCCTACTCTTTGGAATCCATCTGGGGTAAATTCATTTGATAGGACTTGATCTGGAAAGAAAAACCACTGTCTATATAAAGTCTCACATCTGCCATTGCATGTCAGAGCAAAAACAAATCCATGAGGAAGTAAAGACTGTAGAGCTCAGAGACAGAATTGTACGGAGGCTTAAATCTGGGGAAGTGTATAAGAGCACAGTGGCCTCTATAATTCTTAAATCAAAGAAGGACACTTCCTAGAGTTGGCCACCCACCAAACTAAGTAATCGGAGGAGAAAGGCTTTTATAAGAGTGGTGACCAAGAACCCAATGTCACTCTGGCTGAGCTCCAAAGATCTTGTGTGTAGATAGGAGAGACTTCCAAAAGGTTGACCTTCGCTACAGGACTACACCCATCTATGCTTTTTGGTCAAGTGGCCAGAAAAAATCCTCTCTTCAGTAAAAGACACATGAAAAAAAGAGATTGAACTTTTGGTCTCAATTCTACAGAAACCGGACACTGCATTTCACCTTCCCATATCATAGGCATATCACCTTTCCTATAATGAAACACGGTGGCAACATCATGCTGTTGAGGTGTTTTTCAGCAGTTGGGACCAGGAGACTGATCAGGGTTTGAGGGAAAGCTAAAGCGAGCAAACTACATCAATATTCTTAATGAAATACTTATCCAGAGTGCTCTGGACCTCAGAATGGGCTTAAGATATACCTTCCAACAAGACAATGAGTCTAAATACACAGTAAAAACAACACAGAAGTGGCTTAGGGACAACTCTGTGAATGTCCTTGAGTGGCCTAGCCAGAGTCCTGACTTGAACACAATCAAACATCATTGGAGAGACCTGAAAATGGCTGTCCACTGATGGTCCCTATCAACAGACCTTGAGAAGATCTACAGAGAAGAATGGCAGAACATCCCAAAATCCAGATGTTCAAACCTTGTGGCAACATACCCAAGAAAACTGGAGTAAAAGGTCTAAATACCTATGTCAATAAAATATTTTATTTTTTCTAACATTCTGGTTTCACTTTCACTGCAATCAATACGCTCATTATGGTGCATTGATTGCAGAATGATGAGGAAAAATTTGATATTTTTTGTTTAGCACAAGGTTGCCACATAACAAAATGTGAAAAATTGAAAAGGTCTGAAGAACAGAACTATTCCTGGTAAATGGTGGTAGAAAACCTGGGCATGTTACATCCCTTTATGAAGAAATCTACATTGGCACCAATTATAAAATAGGCAGTAATGTATCACTCCTTTAAATCTGATGAGGAGTTCCATGACCATATAGAAAATATCAAGGCTGAAAGCTGAGTGTTTTTTTTTATTTGACACTTGGCTCTGAGGTAGCCCCTCATATTGTTATTAAAGGGGGTTGTCTCACAAAAAGTATTCCACATTTTTCCAACCAGCACCTGGATGGATCTGAATACGTTTTGTAATTGCATGCAATTAAAAATTTATTATGGCCACTGTATTCGCATAGCACTGCGTGCTGTTTGTATTTTTTCTTATTTTTCTGTCCACCTTGCTAAGGTACAGTAGGTGCACATGCTCAGTTCTAGT
Organism: Rhinella marina; assembly: GCA_900303285.1. NCBI lineage: Eukaryota > Metazoa > Chordata > Amphibia > Anura > Bufonidae > Rhinella > Rhinella marina. The sequence goes on along the minus strand of ONZH01017391.1, from coordinate 53,961 downwards.
CTTTAACTGTGCTGCAGCATAAAGGACAAAAATAAAATTCCAATTAGGGAGAGAGCTCCAGCAGAAAGGACAAAACCCCTGAGAAAGGACATGCCCATTGATCTGCCAGCTTGAAATAAATCTAGCAGAGCAATTGGAACAATGAATAGAGAGATCTTGGTCCATGAGAAATATTGGACTGGTTCTAGCTTTGATAGAAATTGTCATATACTATATGATATCTGATGATACCTGTAGAAGGTGAGCATGTGCATCTGCACTCTATTCATTTCTATGGGACTGAGTGCGCCACTCAGCTATTTTCAGCAGTCCCATAGAAATGAATGGAGGGTGGCCGCGCATTTGTGGTCCTCTCTCCTTCACTTTGCAGGCTCCATTCTAGAGATATGTGAAGAGCTACCTGTCATACATTGATGGCATATCCTAGTGATATGCCACCGATGTGTGAGTTGAGCCAACCCCTTTCAGTTTGCAGAACCACTTTTTGAACAGTACGTGGGACTGTCCTTTCTATCACTGATATCAAACATCCTCATCCTTTTCAAAAAAACAGGTCTGTGCATCTGAGTTCTCTATTACATTGGCACTGCAGAGGCTAGGAGAAAGAACTGTTTTCTATAACAACATCTGCTGAAAGGGAGCATTACCCCTGATGATACAGTAACAGTTAAGTGGTGTCTACGCAGATGTAACTCATCTTTGTATAACTTGTCAGGTTCTGACATCTTAAATAGAATCTGTTACCATGTTCTTGGACTATTATCTGCAGTATTGCAGCATTACATGAGTGGTACTGCCGAGAAGGAGTCCAGATGGCTACTTTTTATTCTCCTACTGCCCCTTATTCCCCCGCTGTTAACATTAAAATCTGTGCTAAAATATACAGTTGGGACTGTACTTCAGTGCAGCTTTGACTGTTAACAACAGGGGAGGGATCAGAAAGAAAATAAAAAATAATGATCTGGATTATATGCTGTACTAATAATGCAGTTCTGCAGATAATAGTCCACGATCATAGTGACAGATTCCTTTTAAAGCAATATTTTTAACCCCTTAGTGACTACTAGAGATGAGCAAGCATGCTCGTCCGAGCTTGGTGCTCGTTCGAGTATTACGGTACTCGTAAGTACTCGCTGCTCGGACGAGTATCTCGCCATGCTCGAGGAAATGGCAACTTCCGCATTGTGCATTTTTGGAGCCTATAAACTCAGCCAATCACAAGCCAGGAGACTCTGCGGTACACCCAGCATCACGTGGGGCCCTTACATGTCGATAGCAGGGGTTGGCTGGCCTGATCAGGTGACTCTGGAATATACTAGTGACTGCCTGCGGTGCTTGGCTCAGATGCTGTCTGGATGTCGTTAGGGATAGAGCTGCTGCGTTTAAGGGAGAGTGTTAGGGCCAGCATTTAGTTCTTTGTTAGGCACGAGTGATCTCAAAAGAACCCAACAGCCCTTCTAAGGGCTACAAGACATTTTTTTTGGTCTCCTGGCTTGGCTGGCACTAGTAGTGCAGCTATCGCCATATATAACTCTTTTTTTTTATTGTTATATCTCAGTGATACAAATCCATTTCACACAGCTGTGTGGAACCATTCTGTGTGTCACAGTTCAGCTGTCCACTCACCACAATCCGTATTTTCAGTCCAGATGACACATTCTGTACGTCACTTAATTAAAAAAGGTCTTTTGCTGTCACTGATACAGCTAGATTACAAAAATCTCTGTGCGACATTTGTCTGGGTTGCAGTCAAAATAGCCACAGTCAGCAGGGGCTCAGTTTGCTCCCTGATAGTTTCTGCACGTCACGCTCAAAAAAAAATATATAAAAAATATATATATAAAAAAAAATATATAAAAAAAGAGTTTTTTTGTTGTTTTATCTCAGTGATACAAATCCATTTCACACAGCTGTGTGGAATCATTCTGTGTGTCACAGTTCAGCTGTCCACTCACCACAATCCGTATTTTCAGTCCAGATGACACATTCTGTACGTCACTTAATTAAAAAAGGTCTTTTGCTGTCACTGATACAGCTAGATTACAAAAATCTCTGTGCGACATTTGTCTGGGTTGCAGTCAAAATAGCCACCGTCAGCAGGGGCTGTTTGCTCTCTGATAGTTTCTGCACGTCACGTTCAAAAAAAATAATTTATAAAAAAAAAATTATATAAAAATATTGTTTTTTTGTTGTTTTATCTCAGTGATACAAATCCATTTCACACAGCTGTGTGGAACCATTCTGTGTGTCACAGTTCAGCTGTCCACTCACCACAATCCGTATTTTCGGTCCAGGTGACACATTCTGTACGTCACTTAATTAAAAAAGGTCTTTTGCTGTCACTGATACAGCTAGATTACAAAAATCTCTGTGCGACATTTGTCTGGGTTGCAGTCAAAATAGCCACAGTCAGCAGGGGCTGAGTTTGCTCTCTGATAGTTTCTGCACGTCACGTTCAAAAAATATATATATATAAAAATATATAAAAAAAATATATAAAAATAGTTTTTTTTGTTGTTTTAACTCAGTGATACAAATCCATTTCACACAGCTGTGTGGAACCATTCTGTGTGTCACAGTTCAGCTGTCCACTCACCACAATCCGTATTTTCTGTCCAGGTGACACATTCTGTACGTCACTTAATTAAAAAAGGTCTTTTGCTGTCACTGATACAGCTAGATTACAAAAATCTCTGTGCGACATTTGTCTGGGTTGCAGTCAAAATAGCCACAGTCAGCAGGGGCTGAGTTTGCTCTCTGATATATTCTGCACGTCACGTTAAAAAAAAACAAAACCAAAAAAAAATATATAGTTTTTTTGTTGTTTTATCTCAGTGATACAAATCCATTTCATACAGCTGTGTGGAACCATTCTGTGTGTCACAGTTCAGCTGTCCACTCACCACAATCCGTATTTTCTGTCCAGGTGACACATTCTGTACGTCACTTAATTAAAAAAGGTCTTTTGCTGTCACTGATACAGCTAGATTACAAAAATCTCTGTGCGACATTTGTCTGGGTTGCAGTCAAAATAGCCACTGTCAGCAGGGGCTGAGTTTGCTCTCTGATAGTTTCTGCACGTCACGTTCAAAAAAATAATATAAAAAAATATATTAAAAAAAATTATTAAAAAATAGTTTTTTTGTTGTTTTATCTCAGTGATACAAATCCATTTCACACAGCTGTGTGGAACCATTCTGTGTGTCACAGTTCAGCTGTCCACTCACCACAATCCGTATTTTCTGTCCAGGTGACACGTTCTATAAGTCACTTAATTAAAAAAGGTCTTTTGCTGTCACTGATACAGCTACATTAGAAAAATCTCTGTGAGACATTTGCCTGGGTTGCAACTAAGCAGACCAAGTCTGCCTAATCTAATAGTTTCCGTGTAATTGCTCCATACTGCACGGTACGTAATAACATACGTAATTTTAATCTAACTTATCCACATATATATTTACTTGTTCAGATTGAACACGTTTGTGGGTTTCAGTACAGCAGGCCCATTTACTTTATTTTTTATATAATACACTTATTTACAGAAAATGTTGAACCCCAGGGCTAAGGGTCGAGGACGAGGGCGTGGACGTGGGCTTTCAATTACTGCAGGGGGCAGAGGCTGTGGTCCTGGGCAGGGTGAGACTGTACTGTTGATGAGGGAGCAGGGGAACGCCGCAGAGCTACACTCCCTAGCTTCATGTCTCAACTTACAGGGACACGTGGTAGAGGACTGTTGAAACCACAACAGTGCGAACAGCTGATGTCGTGGATTGCGGACAATGCTTCAAGTAATTTGTCCACCAGTCAGTCTTCCACGCAGTCCACCCACGTTACCCAAGGGAGCACTCCTCTGGCTCCTCCACCTCAACCTCCTTCCCCCCAGTCTGCCCCCTCCCAGGAAAATTTGGAATGCAATCCGGCATACTCTGAGGAACTGTTTTCTGGACCCTTCCCAGAGTCACAAACCACTTCTCAGGTTGCTGCTGACCTCGTTCCCGATGCCCAAGTTTTCCAACTGTCGCAGTCTGTGGGTGATGATGATGATGACAATGTTGACTTAGTGGAAGAAGTTTGTAAAGAGGTGTCGGACGATGAGGAGACACGGTTGTCAGACAGTGGTGAAGTTGTTGTCAGGGCAGGAAGTCCGAGGGGGGAGCAGACTGAGGAATCAAAGACAGTGCTTCTGAGGCGGAGGCGAGTGCTGCACCAGAACAGGTTGTAAGAGGCAGTGGTGTGGCCAGAGGGAGAAGCAGGGCCAGAGCTGGTGCATCAGCAGCAACTGTTTCACGCAGTGAAGCTCCCGTGGCGAGGCCTAGATGTTCGCAAGTCTGGAGGTTCTTTAAAGAAAGTGAGGATGACCGACGGACTGTGGTGTGCAACCTGTGCCACACCAGGATCAGCAGGGGTGCCACCACTACTAGCCTAACCACCACCAACATGCGCAGGCATATCAGTGCTAAACACCCCACTCAATGGAACCAAGGCCGTTCACCTCCTGCGGGTCACACCACTGCTCCTTCCCCTGTGTCACTCGCTGCCTCTGCTAGTCAACCCCCTGCCCAGGACCCCGGCACGAGCGCCTCCCACCGGAAAACCACATCTTCGCCTCCACGATCCTCCACAGCGTCCACCAATGTGTCCCAGTGCAGCGTTCAGCTGTCTTTACAGCAGACGCTGAAGCGCAAGAGGAAATACAGTTCCACCCACCCACATGCCCAAGCCCTCAACGTCCACATCTCCAAATTGCTAAGCCTGGAGATGCTGCCCTATAGGCTGGTAGAGACCGAGGCCTTTAACAATCTCATGGCGGTGGCTGCCACTCGGTATTCGGTCCCCAGCCGCCACTATTTTTACCGATGTGCCGTCCCAGCCCTACACCAGCACGTGTCAGAGAACATCATCCGTGCCCTGACCAACGCTGTTTCTGAGAAGGTCCACCTAACCACGGACACATGGACAAGTGCTGCCGGGCAGGGACACTATATCTCACTGACTGCACATTGGGTTAACTTGGTGGAGGCTGGGACCGAGACTGACCCTGGGGCCGCTCATGTACTGCCCACACCGAGGATTGCGGGGCCTACCTCGGTCACGGTCTGTTAGACGTTCTATGCCTCCTCCTCCGACCCCTCCTCTACCGAATTACCATCCATGGGCACGGCGCCTTCAGTCGGTAGCTTTAGGCGCAGCAGCAGTGCCGTGGGTAAGCGCCAGCAGGCGGTGCTCAAACTGCTGAGCTTATGTGACAAAAGGCACACCGCCCAAGAGCTGTTACAGGGCATCACGGCGCAGACCGATCTGTGCCTGGCACCAATGAACCTCAAGCCAGGCATGGTTGTGTGTGACAACGGGCGTAACCTGGTGGCGGCTCTGCAACTCGGCAGACTGACACATGTGCCATGCCTGGCCCACATGTTCAATCTCATAGTTCAGCGGTTCCTCAAGACATACCCCAATCTGTCTGATTTGCTCACCAAGGTGCGCCGCATCTGTGAGCATTTCCGCAAGTCGACCACAGATGCTGCCACTCTCAGGGCAGCGCAGCGCCGCCTACAACTGCCCGCTCACCGACTGTTGTGCGACGTGCCCACGAGATGGAATTCTACATTAAACATGTTATCCAGAGTTTACCAGCAGCGCAGAGCGATTGTAGACTGCCAGATGTCAACTTCCACCAGAACTGGTAGTCAGGTCAGTCAGATTCCTCAAGTCTACAATGAGGAGTGGACGTGGATGTCTGATATCTGCCAGGTGTTGAGCAACTTTGAGGAGTCAACACAGATGGTCAGCGGCGATGCCGCCATTATCAGCCTCACCATCCCCCTGCTTTGCCTGTTGAAAAACTCACTGCTCAGCATCAAGTCGGATGCTTTGCGCTTGTCACAAGAGACGGTGGAGGAAGATACGTCGCTTGATAGCCAGAGCACCCTCCAGTCTGTTTCTCAGCGCGTATCGGAGGAGGGGGATGAGGATGAGGAGGAAGAGGAGGAGAATGTCGGCAAGACAGTAGAGGGTACCAGTGCACAGTCCTTAACTCTTGAGCGTGTATGGGCTGAAGAGGAGGACTTGGAGAAGGAGGAGGAGGAAATGGAGAGTCAGGCCAGTGAGGAGAGGGAATTCTTGCGTGTTGGGACTCTGGCGCACATGGCAGACTTCATGTTAGGCTGCCTATCCCGTGACCCTCGCGTTAGAAGAATTTTTTCAAACACCGATTACTGGGTGTTCACTCTCCTGGACCCACGGTACAAGCAGAACCTTTCCACTCTCATCCCTGCAGAGGAAAGGAGTATGAGAGTGAATAGATATCAACAGGCCCTGGTGCACAAGCTGAAACAATTCTTCCTATCTGACGCTGCTAGCAGCAGAGGGCATGGTTCTGTGGGCCAAGAAGCGGGGGAGAGGAGGCGAGCAGGCAGCTTGTCCAGCACTGGCAGGGGAACGCTCTCCAAGGCCTTTGCCAGTTTTATGTCACCCCAGCATGTCACCTGTCCCCAGTCTAGGCAGAGTAGGGGTGAGCTTTACAGAAAGATGGTGAGGGAGTACCTAGCTGACCATACCAACGTCCGTAGCGATCACTCTGCTCCATACGACTACTGGGTTTCAAAGCTGGACACGTGGCCTGAACTGGCGCTGTACGCCTTGGAGGTGCTGGCCTGCCCTGCCGCTAGCGTGCTGTCAGAGCAGGTATTCAGTGCAGCTGGTGGCGTCATCACCGATAAGCGTACAAGCCTGTCAACTGACAGCGCTGACAGGCTGATGCTTATTAAAATGAACAAAGCCTGGATTTCACCGGAATTTAAATCTCCTCCGGGGGAAAGCAGCTAAAGATTTACATTATGTATCTGATTCCTCTTCTCTACTCCTCCTCCTCCTCCTCCTCCTCCTCCATGTTGTCTTTGCCTAACGCTGACCAAAAAAACGCCCCCTACAGGCCCTCTTTTCAAACAATTTTTCCGGAGGTCCACCTACAGGCCCTCTCTCCAAACAATTTTTCCGGAGGTCCACCTACAGGCCCTCTCTCCAAACAATTTTTCCGGAGGGCCACCTACAGGCCCTCTCTCCAAACAATTTTTCCGGAGGGCCACCTACAGGCCCTCTCTCCAAACAATTTTTCCGGAGGTCCACCTACAGGCCCTCTCTCCAAACAATTTTTCCGGAGGTCCACCTACATGCCCTCTCTCCAAACAATTTTTCCGGAGGGCCACCTACAGGCCCTCTCTACAAACAATTTTTCTGGAGGCCCACCTACAGGCCCTCTCTACAAACAATTTTTCCGCAGTGTCAACTACAGACAGTGTAAAACAATGTTTCAGGAGCGTCAAACAGACAGTCCAAAACTATTTTTCAGGATGCGCAAGTACCGACATTTAAAAAAAAAAAAAAATTTTGCTGAGGGTAGACTTTATGTACTCCGAAAATAAAAAAATTTTGGAGGCTCAACAAAAGCCATTTCACTGCATTCTCAGTCGGACAAAGTCATTGGTGGTGTAACCGCCATGCTGTGTCAGGCTAAATTTTTGGGTGCTTCACCAGCTACCGCATACTAACTCAGTCACTCTTTTGTCACCGCCGCCATACAGGGCCACAAAAAATGTTTATGTGGTTCGCCTGCTCCCGCAGTGTCACTCGCTGACTCTGTTGTCACCACCATAGTGGTTTGCACTATAGCAGCCCAAGTCTGCACATTCCCCTTTTTATCTCCAAGTGATCTATACTGCACGTCACGTAATAAAATAGGTTCTTTTGCTCTCAGTGATACAAATCCATTTCATAAAATCCTTTCTTTCTCTTTAACTGATCTATACTGAACGTCACTTTTAAAAATACGTCTTTTTCCTCTCTTTCTCTCTCTCCAAACTATTTTTCCGGATAGGTGCCATATACGGTATTAAACTGAGAAGAATACATAGAACACATACCCCACTTGATCAATCTCATAGTTGACAACTGTACCGGTTGATGCTAAATTTTTAAGTTGGGGTCCTGCGTCGTCATTCGAACTCCATCCGGCTGTTGTCACCACCACACACGCTAGCCCAGGGGGCACTCCTCTGGCTCTTCCAGCTCAACCTCCTTCCCCCCAGCCTGCCCCCCACCTACAGGCCCTCTCTCCAAACAATTTACCCGGGTAGGGGACGTATTAGATATTGTACTGATTTTTTTTGGTTCTTCTTTTAATTGCCTCCTGCGATAGACGGGAATCGAACCCGGGTCAACTGCTTGGGAAGCAGCTATGCTCACCACTTTACCACCAACAGCCACAGCAACTGATAAGAACAGATACTAAACTTGATGTAAGCCAACATTTCGACAATCGATAACCCGAAACGGGTCCGCCGTCGAGCCCAGCGTTCGGCCACCCTGAGCATTTCACATACTCTGACCGAGTCTGACCCTGGGGCCGCTCATGTACTGCCCACTTGGAGGATTGCGGGGTCTACCTCGTTCACGGTTTGTCAGAATTACTATGCCACTTTCTCCAACCCCTCCTCCTCCACCTTCGAATTGCCATCCGTGCTTCACCTCCTGCTACCTCAATCTAACTTGGTCACTCTGTTGTCACTGCCATGCTGCGTCAGGCTAAATTTTTGGGTGGCTCACCTGCTACCTCATCTAACTTGGTCACTTGTTGGTGTCACCGCCATGCTGTGTCAGGCTTATGCCTGCATCGTGTGGCTGGGGATAGGAGAGCAGTGCCAGCATGGGCATGGGTGATGGACCTTCGTTGCACCTAGTTGGGTGCTTCCCTATATATTCCCACCATGCCAGCCATGGGTTGTACATTAACTAATAACAGGGAAAACAAAAAAAATATTTTACAGGAGGGTCAACCGCAGACACTCCAAAACAATTTTACATGAGGGAGTGTCTCCCGGTCTGCCATCGTGTTCGGTCAGGCTGTCAGTAGGTACACCACCTCTGTCATCCGCAGAAGCGGCCACTATGAGGAAGGCCACGGCAAGAACATCCCCTTTTCAATTGAGCGCAAGTGTAGAATTGTAGGAGGATGACACTTTTCTTCCGCAGTGGATTCACCTTCCCCTTTATCATTGCCAGACAACAGTTGGTGAAAAAGTAATTGCCAATGATGAAGAAAATGTAACGGTGCAGTGGACCGTCTGTGAAGCAAAACCTATATATTCCCACCATGCCAACCATGGGTTGTACATTAACTAATAACAGGGAAAACAAAAAAAAATATTTTACAGAAGGGTCAACTACAGATACTCCTAAACAATTTTTTAGGAGGGTCAACTTCGGACACTTCAAAACAAATTTTTGGGAGGCTCGCCTACAGACATTTGACTGCTACCTCAATCTAACTTGGTCACTTGTTGGTGTCACTACGCTGTCACCATGATGTGTCAGGCTTATGCCTGCGTCGTGGGGCGGGGGATAGCACAGCAGTGCCAGCATGAGCAGTGGTGTCACCTGCTGGCGGTGATGGACCTTAGTTGCACCTAGTTGGGTGCTTCCCTAACATGTGATGGGCATGTGCCTCGCCTTTCTGGGTCTGGGTTAGCACAATTGCCATGAGGGTAACCACCAGGCTGTTGCCTGAGAATTTGGGGTAATGGTGGGATTAGGCAGCCTCAGAGGCATCCATGCATGCTGCCCCTGCTGTTTCCTGTCCATTTCCGTGGTGTTTCGATCATTTTCTTATGTTTCCAGGTTTTCACCCAGCCTTCCCTAGGCAGAGCTTTGGTCCCCTGCAAAAATGCTCGAGTCTCCCATTGACTTCAATGGGGTTCATTACTCGAAACGAGCACCCGAGCATCGGGAAAAGTTCGACTCGAATAACGAGCACCCGAGCATTTTAGTGCTCGCTCATCTCTAGTGACTACCGTAAGAAGGCATATGGGTGGTTAATAATAGACTAGATAGGTGCCTTAAAGTAGGCTGCTGCCTTTTTACAGTAGCCCAGTCTAAGCACTGAATGGGTTTTTTGTGCAGCAGAGAGCGGGGGCTTCTGCTGTAATGGCCTTGATCATGCAGAAGCGCTGATATGGGATGTTTAACCCCTTAGATTCCGTGGTCAATAGCACATGTAAGTGGTTACAGAGGGAATGGACTCCCCCTGACTCGCATTAGCACCCCACAAATGTGGCTCCGGCAAATTTACACCTGAAAATAGGCATAAAAGAGGAATAATAACTATTCCAGTCAAGGTCTGGAGTAGTTTTTACTACAGTTGCACGGTGTGCTATAGGTGCACCTAATTTATGACGTGGGGCACACCGCTCAGGAGGGAAACAAAGACCATTCTAGAAAGCCAGTCTTTGTAAATGTCCCCCAGTGGTTTAGAAAAAAGGTGTAGTGTCAAACCACCATAATAGAATATTGCTTTCCTGATTTCTATAGCTCACACTACAACCTGGCTGATTTAGTGATTTATTGCAGACCCATGGGTTCAGTGCAAAATCAGTTTTTAAATGAAACTGTAAAGAACCTTTTTATTTTTGACTTTAGAAGGTTTTGGTCTTTATTTCAGAAAGCAGTTGGGTGAATTTGATTCTCAGAATTCTTCTGCTAAAAGCTAGCTCCTTTAACTATTAGGCTGGCTGGAAGCAGAGAATCTACTAACATGTGTTTGTCATTGCTTTGAAGCTCAGTGAACCAAAATACCTCTGCTTATATATAAACTGATGCTCTGAGGATGAAAACGTGTGTCACGTGTATGTTTATTAAACATAAAATCCCAATGAAAATGCTACAATAGAAATTTGATTTAAAAAATAATTAAAAATTTCTGTGAAATCATATAACATAACAATACATAATAATGTCATATAATCACAGATTAAAGAATACTGTTGAGGGTGGAACAGTTCTTGTTACAATTGCAAGGAAACTTCAATACCTACAATATACTATTGCTCCAGTGTCTGGTATCTCTCACACTGTAAGCCAAATGTAAAACACACTTACATTTAATGAATGGCAAAGTCTGGCTGGCAATTTACCAAAGTATGTAAATCAAGCTCTGTTTTAACAGCTTAAAGCTGTGCTTCTTTCTAAGATGTATTTATTTCCATGTCCTATCTTCATGTTCTGTAACATTTAAAATCGATTGAAGAATTAGTTCAGACAATAATATAAACTAGGGATTACAAGATGACGCGCCATTCTAAATAATAGGCAGATAAAAGTAGTGGATGTACTATATAAGCTAGTGCTAGGTTGACAGGACTGCAATAAGTGAATCTACAGTATGTACAGACAGTGTAACTACAGATACCTTTTCAAGAAAAACTCTGTCAGGAACACAAAGCCCTCCTCCCTCTGTGGCTCCCCAACAACCTCGGAATTAAAAAAAAAAAAAAAGAACACCCAAAAATCTAGCTGTCACCTTCCAGCCATGTGAATGACGATGCCAAATCTCCATGAGTACCAGCCTGGCTGGAAAGTATTTATTACTATGTCTGAAAGAATTTTTAATCATTACCAAAGGGAAATATAATCACACAATTCCCTTTTCCTGGTATTTTTGCTCCATTTTTTTCTCATTCCCTTCAATGAGAAATGCACTCAAATCACAATAATGATTACAATTTTCCTGAGATGAAAATAGATATACTAGTAAAATACAGGATAACATATAGGACTAATACCGTATACACATATAAAATAATCAAGTTTACAAGGAAATCACAGTAGTCTTAATAATAATAATAATAATAATAATGCATTAGGCAATAAACATGTGGAATAGTCACACTTTTGAGGCTGGTAGTTCTGTGAGGGACAGGCTAAGGTTCAGTGTAAAGTACATACATTATTTTGTAGGCACATAATACCTATATGTGATGGCCACCAAAGAATTTTGGGATTACATATACAGTAAGTTGATACAATTAGAACACAAAGTGACCTCAATACTTGACCTTCATCGGGATTTAACCCTTCACCTGCCAAGAACGTACTATACTATATGTCCTTGCAGGGTGGCACTTCAGTAGCCAAGGACGTAACCTATACACTTTTGCTCCTAATAGCAGGATCTCAGGCTGTATAGCCAGATATCAGCCAGGCCTTGTTAAAGGAAATCTGTCACCAGGATAATTGCTATTCAAGTAAAGCCATAGCCTAATAGCACTTAGTACCTTATGTCCAGGTGTGCCTTTGTTTCAGCAATAGGTGTTTTCTATCTTCTGAAAATCCAGTTTATTTGGTATGCAAATGAGCCAGTAAGGTGCCCAGAGGGGCGTCACTCTTGCAGGAAGGAGCCCACCCATCCCTCCTACATCACATTCAAGCCATAACTCTGCCCCCTTTTCCCTGCTCTCAATATGAGGGTGGGTTTGGGCACTAGCAAGAGGCGTGCCTGGGCTCCTTCCTGCAAGAGTGACGCCCCTCTGGGCACCTTACTTGCTTATTTGCATACCAAATAAACTGGATTTTCAGAAGATAGAAAACATCTATTGCTGAAACAAAGGCACATCTGGAAATAAGCTACTAAGTGCTATTAGGCTATGGCTTTACTTGAATAGCAATTATCCTGGTGACAGATTTCCTTTAAACCTGACAATCTCAAGGCTATCTATGATACTACCTCAGTTACAGTGCTTAAAAACTGGTCTCAGTGAGTGTGACATATAGTGCGACATATACAGTGACAGGGCATCCCAGGTCAAAATTACTGTTACCGTGAACAGTCAAGAAAGAAAGATGAAAAAGCATAAACACTTTTCAACATTTTAAGCAATATCAGTGTATTATTTTGGTTTTGTACAATTTTAGACTGAAAAAAAGGAAAGGGGTACCTTGCAAAAGTTTGGGAACCCAACATTTGATCGTTCAGATACGTTTGACCAATTTCTCTGACCTTAAATTGCCTGTTAGGGTTTGTTCACAATCATCATTAGGAAAGGCCATGTGATGCAAATTTCAAAGCTTTATAAATACTCAGACTCATCTAACCCTGTCCCAAAAAACAGTCATGGGTTCTTCCAAGTAGCTGACCAACACTCTGAAAATGAAAGTGGCTGACGCCCACAAACCAGGAGAAGGCAATAAGAAGATAGAGAAGCATTTTCAGGTTGCCTCAGTTCGAAACGTAGTTAAGAAATGGCAGTTAACAGGAACAGTGGAAAAGACCTGATATTTGCCAAAAGGGGCACTACTAGGGACTAACCATGCAGGGATCCCAAAGTTTAGCTTCAGGTCCTTTTCCTTTTTTGTTGTTTTGAAAATGTAAAAGATGAAAATAAAAAAATATTTTTTGCTTAATATACAAAGGGGGAATGTGCTATCTTAAACATTATGTGTTTTGGAGATCAATTAATCTTCAACTAACTTAACTGCTCACAGTAACAGTTATTTTGACCAGGCGTGCCCAAACATTTGCATGCCAGTGTACATGCAGCTTTGACTTCCGACCTGTATTCAAAAGGATCTATCTCACAATACAGAGCAACTAGCACTGTGATTTTGGTTTTGCTTTAAAGCTTAGACAGAGCTAAAATAAGTCTAGGATTACATATGCTACACGTCTTGGCACATCTAGCTGCTACAGAACCTGAGATATCCCAGGATAAAACAGTCCCTCCTTCAGTTGGCTGTAATCTTAGGCAGCACTGGAAGAGTAGGGCAGTGTGGAACATACTAATAGGCTGCAGGAGGAGAGAAGAGATTGTTAAAGAAATTTAGTTAGTTGGTGAACACAATTGTGCTAGGGTTGTATTTCATTATCAGGTGGTCTCCATCTCCTTATATCCATCTCTCTTATATCATATAATCTCTAATCTCCATTAGATGTCACATATGCTTAAAAATAAAAATGACTCATAATCAGTTGATATGTCTATAGGAAAACAGGAACTTAGCAGAAGTTGAAATATGCATATGGAATTTCCCAGATAGATGAAGTAATGTGTACGTGTCCTTGTTAGCATTGGGCGGCTACCATCATCATTTTTTTATTTGATTTGATGTTACATGTATACTTGTATGATTGTGATTGGATATATTAAAATTGATGACAAAGGGGGGTGTGATTACACCAACATGTATTTCTAATAAAATTAGCTCTCTGGGTGTAACCAGGAGAGATATGCATGATCAGCAATGAGACGACTGGACGTGCATTTCTTGTGCTGTGGCCGCACCCTCTTACCATGAAGAGGGAAATTTAACATAATTTGAACACCACAGACAACTGAGTATTAAGTCCAATTTGGGACTTATCCTAAATTGCATTGACAAGATGCTGATCCCGCTCTCTATCTGTATAACTGTACACAGACTTCTGTGCATGTTAACAATCCTCATTCCTTCATTAATCTGAAAGCATACTTGCTCTCTGTCACATATGGAAGTCTCTTTTTCCATAAAAGGAATGAGAAGATAAGAGCATGCTAACTAGACCATTTTTTGATGCCACGATTCAGATGTTTACCACCGTCTTCATCAGAGTGACAAGTAAGTCACATTAAACATACCACAAACACAAACATCTATAAAGTGTACATTTTACACTATCCATATCTGGTCCATAATCAATTGTTAGAGCGAAATATTGAGATTCCTTGTCTAGTAATACCTGTTACACCCTGCAATAATAACAATAATGATTATCAGTAGCGAGAATTCTAGATGTAAAATAATTTCATCATTCAGAAAACGATAATTCTACTCATTGACTGTCTCCATAAATAATCACCTAAGTGGCGTAGGTAATTTATTTAATTTATATAAGTAGCTTTTCAGACTGGTGCAATATAGTGGCTTTTTTGTGGTCATAATTATGGAGGTAACACACAGACATCTGCGGTTCCTCAGGACCAGAATTTTGGTGCTATTACACATTTTCTACTGACACGCAGAAGGTAATATATGAACAATAAAGCACCCATATTATACCTCTCTGCAAGCAACCTTAGTTATAGTTAGTTAGAGTAGGTTTTCTGAATTTATAATTTTTAATTAGGATTACAGTTTGTATAAGGCGATGGAAACATATACTATATAATTCCCATTACTTGCATACAAATGTTGGTTGGTGCATTCCTGTGGTTTTTGCACTTCTTTACACATGAGTGTAGACATGTGTGGTATGTATGAACATCTTCACATCTTACAGCTTTTTTGCAGACTATATTTTATCATAAGAACTTTGTTAGAGTATGCATTTTAATCACACATTTTAATGTTCCTCCAGTTTTTATTTTATATATATATATATAACACTAATTTTGCAGACTATATTTTATCATAAGAACTTTGTTAGAGTAGGCATTTTAATCACACATTTTAATGTTCCTCCAGTTTTTATTTTATATATATAACACTAATTTTGCAGACTATATTTTATTATAAGAACTTTGTTAGAGTATGCATTTTAATCACACATTTTAATGTTCCTCCAGTTTTTTTTAATATAATATTATGTAATTTTAAATTATAATTTTATACACCACATGTTATGCAAAATGTAGATTTTGGTAACACAGCAGCTGTTTGCACAAACTCTTGTTGATATACGTATACACTTGTAGTGGTTTATATGAGCTTTGCACATCTTGATTTTTATAATTTTTACATTGTTTTTGTGTGTAAACCTCTGCTTGGATGTAAGTTTTAGGTGCAAACATTTGTTTTGATGCATTTGCTTAAATAATTCCTGTTTGTCACAAAGTAATATGCACAAAGTAATATGAAGGTGGAAATGCTGTCAACAGTCAAGGCAGCTGCAAAAATCAAGTTGTCTGCTTTCAGGAAATATATATAGGTTTTGGGAGTTCTATCACTTTTCAAGGAGTGTAATCCCTGTAATTTATAGGTTGTTACTTCTTAAAAATTCCCATCTTAAAACCAGATTCTTGGTCGTTCCAGTTCTGATAATTAACTTTAGGCCTAAATGGTATGTATGAATTCTAGTGCTGAGTGAAGCGAAGCATTCAAAGCGGAATTCAGTCTGAAGTTTAGGAAAACTTTGATTCACAACAAAAGCCAAATTTCCTCACACTTCGTAGTAACTAATCAGTTGTTTTCTAAATTGACGGCTTCATGTGTTAAAAAGCAAAAGTAAGAAGCCAGGAATTTGAGATCACCCATAATGGCATGCAGCCGGCCAATCCGCAGGTAGCAATCCCCTATAGGTCACAGCCCTATAAAAACCTCATCCCATGTGGTCTCCACCATTGTCTACCTTTGTGAGCTGATCATAGGGAGAGATGTGACAACCGATCTTGCGCTAGGGACAGTGTTGCTGCAAAGTTTTAATAGGACAATATTGGGGAGGGGGAGTGCTGCAAGACTGCAGGGAGAGTGTATCGCCATGTGCATTGCTGTGCAGTGCACCGACATTCAGAGTTAATCCGTTATTTTAGTGATTTGGTTACTGTAGCTCAGTATTAAAGGCAGGTGTAATATATCGCTGTGTGCATCACTGTGCAGTGCCCCGACATTCATAGCTAATCTGTTCTGTTAGCTAAACAGTTACTGTGCATTACTATTAAAGGTAGGTTTAATATATCACTGTGTGCATCACTGTGCAGTGCACCGACATTCATAGCTAATCCATTCTGTTAGCTGTAGCATTATTTTGTGTACGTATTAAGGGCAGGTGTAATTAATCGTCCTGTACATAAGTGTGCAGTGGAGCAAAATGTGTCATAGCTAATCCATTCTGTGCTGCCTCAATTTACTTGTTTGGATTATCTATAAGCTTTGTCATCCAGGGCTTGGAGGGATTGCACCCGTTTATCATTCTTATAGACTTGTGCTGCTGTTTTTTATTTCTTTAGTAATCCGTTCTGTTAGCAATACAGTTGTTATACACTATGACCTACAAAGTTGCCTGGGCCCTCCAAAAGAACGGGCAGAGGCAAAAATGTTGCTGGAACTGGCACAAGTAGCAGCATAAGAAGGAGGGGGGGGTGGTAGCAGCCACAGCAACAGGCCAGAGCAGCCACTCTCATCCAGCAGTCAGATTTTGACCTACAATCCAGCTGAACCGAGATGATGACTCACTCTTCAACATAATCTCAAGTGACAACAGATACATGCAGCCAGAAATCAGTGGGTTCCTCTGACACCATGCTTGGCCTAGGAACTGCCTCTATGCCCTCACCTGTCCTGAACCTATCTCTTGCTTTTGGTGCTCCTTCTGTTAGCCAAGTAATGATATCCGCAGTCTCTCATCTGCTTTTCAGCGACAATGAGCTTTGTGAGGAAAGTCAGCAGTTACAAATGAACAAGAGGAGTTGATTGTGTTAGAAGCCCCTCAAAATCAGAGAGAGAGAGAGAATTAGGAGTAAGATCTTTGGGGAAAATTTAACAGAGGTATTTGCGAAGCAGAGCAAATTCTTGCCAAGAAACAGTTCTACTCTGGCAGGACCCCTGTAAGGAAGATAAAGAAGGAAGGAGTGCATTATCCATCATGATTTGGTATAGGCAAGGATGGGATAAACCAATCAACAACCCCATATTGTAAAATATTAATTTATTTCAATATCTTATAATTCATCACAATACATGAATGATGGTGGTCAGGTAGTACAGTAGATAATTCACAACGCACGACAGCCACAGCGGTACACACCAGCAATACAATCTATTTCACACATTAGTGTAATCTATTATACAAACAGATACGTTACACAGACAAAGTAGTCACATACAGTACAGACCAAAAGTTTGCACACACCTTCTCATTCAAAGAGTTTTCAGTATTTTCATGGACAGCTGATAGTCCTACTGAATAGACTGTTAGAATTTGTATTATGGCAAGAAAAAAGCAGCTAAGTAAAGAAAAATGAGTGGCCATCATTACTTTAAGAAATTAAGGTCAGTCAGTTCGAAAAATTGGGAAAACTTTGAAAGTGTCCCCAAGTGCAGTCGCAAAAACCATCAAGCGCTACAAAGAAACTGGCTCACATGAGGACCGCCCCAGGAAAGGAAGTCCAAGAGTCACCTATGCTGCGGAGGATAAGTTCATCCGAGTCACCAGCCTCAGAAATCGCAGGTTAACAGCAGCTCAGATTAGAGACCAGGTCAATGCCACACAGAGTTCTAACAGCAGACACATCTCTACAACAACTGTTAAGAGGAGAATGTGTGCAGCAGGCCTTCATGGTAAAATAGCTGCTAGGAAACCACTGCTAAGGACAGGCAACAAGCAGAAGAGACTTGTTTGGGCTAAAGAACACAAGGAATGGACATTAGACCAGTGGAAATCTGTGTTTTGGTCTGATGAGTCCAAATTTGAGATCTTTGGTTCCAACCACCGTGTCTTTGTGTGACGCAGAAAAGGTGAACGGATGGACTCTACATGCCTGGTTCCCACCGTGAAGCATGGAGGAGGAGTTGTGATGGTGTGGGGGTGCTTTGCTGGTGAAACTGTTGGGGATTTGTTCAAAATTGAAGGCATACTGAACCAGCATGGCTACCACAGCAACTTGCAGCGGCATGGTATTCCATCCAGTTTGCGTTTAGTTGAACCATCATTTATTTATCAACAGGACACTGACCCCAAACACACCTCCAGGCTGTGTAAGGGCTATTTGACCAAAAAGGAGAGTGATGGGGTGCTACGCCAGATGACCTGGCCTCCACAGTCACCAGACCTGAACCCAATCGAGATGGTTTAGGGTGAGCTGGACCGCAGAGTGAAGGCAAAAGGGCCAACAAGTGCTAAGCATCTCTGGGAACTCCTTCAAGACTGTTGGAATACCATTTCAGGTGACTACCTCTTGAAGCTCATAAAGAGAATGTCAAGAGTGCAAAGCAGTAATCAAAGCAAAAGGTGGCTACTTTGAAGAACCTAGAATATAAGACATATTTTCAGTTGTTTCACACTTTTTGTTAAGTATATAATTCCACATGTGTTAATTCATAGTTTTGATGCCTTCAGTGTGAATCTACAATTTTCATAGTCATGAAAATACAGAAAACTCTTTGAATGAGAAGGTGTGTCCAAACGTTTGGTCTGTACTGTATATACAGTGCCTTGCGAAAGTATTCGGCCTCCTGGAACTTTTCAACCTTTTGCCACATTTCATGCTTCAAACAAAAAGATATAACAGTTTAAATTTTTGGTGAAGAATCAACAAGTGGGTCACAATTGTGAAGTGGAACGAAATTTATTGGATCATTTAAACTTTTTTTGTAATAATAAAACTGAAAAGTTGGGCGTGCAAAATTATTCGGCCCATTTACTTTCAGTTCAGAAAACTCACTCCAGAAGTTCATTGAGGATCTCGGAATGATCCAGTGTTGTCCTAAATGACTGATGAAGATAAATAGAATCCACCTGTGTGTAATCAAGTCTCCGTATAAAAGCACCTGCTCTGTGATAGTCTCAGGGTTCTGTTTTAAGCACAGAGAGCATCATGAAGACCAAGGAAACACACCAGGCAGGTCCGTGATACTGTTGTGGAGAAGTTTAAAGCTGGATTTGGATACCAAAAGATTTCCCAAGCTTTAAACATCCCAAGGAGCACTGTGCAAGCGATCATATTGAAATGGAAGGAGTATCAGACCACTGCAAATCTACCAAGACCCGGCCGTCCCTCTAAACTTTCATCTCAAACAAGGAGAAGACTGATGAGAGATGCAGCCAAGAGGCCCATGATCACTCTGGATGAACTGCAGAGATCTACAGCTGAGGTGGGAGAGTCTGTCCATAGGACAACAATCAGTCGAACACTTCACAAATCTGGCCTTTATGGAAGAGTGGCAAGAAGAAAGCCATTTCGCAAAGATATCCATAAAAAGTTTTGTTTACAGTTTGCCACAAGCCACCTGGGAGACACACCAAACATGTGGAAGAAGGTGCTCTGGTCAGATGAAACCAAAATCGAACTTTTTGGAAAAAATGCAAAACGATGTTTGGTGTAAAAGCAACACAGCTCATCACCCTGAACACACCATCCCCACTGTCAAACATGGTGGTGGCACCATCATGGTTTGGGCCTGCTTTTTATCAGCAGGGACAGGGAAGATGGTTAAAATTGATGGAGTTGGAGTCTGCAAAAGACCTGAGACTAGGACGGAGATTTATCTTCCAACAAGACAATGATCCCAAACATAAAGCAAAATCTACAATGGAATGGTTAAAAAAAAAAAAAACGTATCCAGGTCTTAGAATGGCCAAGTCAAAGTCCAGACCTGAATCCAATTGAGAATATGTGGAAAGAGCTGAAAACTGCTGTTCACAAACGCTCTCCTTCCAACCTCAAAGAGCTCGAGCTGTTTTGCAAGGAAGAATGGGCAAGAATTTCAGTCTCTAGATGTGCAAAACTGATAGAGACATACCCCAAGCGACTTGCAGCTGTAATCGCAGCAAAAGGTGGCGCAACAAAGTATTAATGCAAGGGGGCCGAATAATTTTTCACGCCCCACTTTTCAGTTTTATTATTAGAAAAAAAGTTTAAATGATGCAATAAATTTCGTTGAACTTCACAGTTTTGACCCACTTGTTGTTGATTCTTCACCAAAAATTTAAACTGTTATATCTTTTTGTTTGAAGCCTGAAATGTGGCAAAAGGTTGAAAAGTTCCAGGGGGCCGAATACTTTCGCAAGGCAATGTATAAAGTGCAAGTTCTCCAATCTATCAGAATAAAACACAGTTATTATGGCATTAGAGTACAAGTGTACATAGAATGTGTTGCCCGACCGTGGCTGGCTGCTATCCCGACGCGCGTTTCGCTCACAGCTTCATCAGGATATGATCTCCTGATGCACTTTATATGTATGTGACTACTTTGTCCGTGTACCGTATCTGTTTGTATAATAGATTGCACTAATGTGTGAAATAGATTGTGTTGCTGGTGTGTACCGCTGTGGCTGTCGTGCGTTGTGAATTATGTACTGTATTGCCTGACCACCATCATTCATGTATTGTGATGAATTTTAAGATATTGAAATAAATTAATATTTTACAATATGGGGTTGTTGATTGGTTTGTTATAGCAGAGGGCCCTCTTGACGTGTACCCCTTTTCTATGGGGTTGAGCATTGTGCTCCAATTTAAGTGTTGGTATATTAAGGATGGGATAAAGCAGTCCACCCCAAGAATGAATCCCTCCCCATAGCTGGGTGAAAAGCAGGATTTCCAAACAATGGGCTCAATGGTCCTGGACAGTGTGACAATCCATATTTAATCATGGACCTATCCGACAACAGAATTAAGTGATGTGTAAGTAAGGGAAACGCCTTGAGAAGAGGTCTGTGTTCTGGCAAAATCCAAGGCAAAGAGGTTTGAGGTACAGGGGATACATCTTCTTCAACATGAACCCATTGCTTGTGAGACTTATTGTGATACCAGTCCACATGCCTCATAAAAGAGGAACCTGGTGGTAAAAATTATAATCAGGGAGTTCTGATTCTCCTGCCAATTTACGCTTGATCAGAATCTTATGCCATATGCAAGGCATAGGAGAACATCATATAAACTGGCTAACTGCTCTTTGTAAACTATGAAAAAATGAAAAAAGATTGGTATAGTTTAGAATAGGTACAAAAAATGTGGTAATATGTCCATCTTGACCACATTTATGCAGCCAAACCAAGACAGTTGTAGACAATTATAACTCAAAAAATCCTGCAGCATTTTTTGAAGGAGAGGAGAATAGTTGAGTGAGAATAGGGAGGACAGGTTGAAAGGAATTTGGGTTCCAAGATATTTAATGGCTTGTGGTTGCCAACAAAAAGAGAATGAAACTATGATTGATGGGTAAGGTAATATTGAGGTCTTCTGTTTTTGAGCAGTTGACTTTAAAATGACTTACTTGGTCAAATCTCTTGAATACTTTGATAAAAACAGGGAAGGAGACCTGGGGATTTGTCAAATATAACAGGAAGTCATCAGCATAAAGAGCTAATTTATATTGACGGGAGCCTATCCCTTTGATGTCTGGGGATTTATGCAAAGAATTGCGTTTAGTATAGCCTATTACATACAGCAAACGCTAGAGTTGGCAGCCCTGCATAGTGCCATTGGCCACAGGGAAGGGAAAGAAAACTATTTACACGGACCCTTGCAATCGGAATATGGTAAAGAGCAAAAATTCTGCCCAATAACTTATGGACTATACCAAGCTGTATCAATGCTGATTTAAGGAAGGTCCACTGAACCCAGTTGAATACTTTTTCAGCATAAACTGAGACCAGACATGCAGGAATCATTCGGTTTTTTTTATATTGCAGATGAGGAGTAGAGATTTGGTTGTATTATCTGTCACTTCCCAATGGACCAACAAAGCCCACCTCAGCAGGATGAATAACCCAGGGAAGAATAAGGGAAATACGGTTGACAATTATTTTGTTCAGAGTTTATTAGAGAGATGGGTCTGTAGTTACTGCAAATTGAGGTGTCCTTCCCTGATTTAAGCAAGACTGAGATGTTGGCAGAGAGAGTCAGTGGTTGCATTAAAAACTTTAGTCAAGAAAGGGGCTAATTGATCTGAGAAAACTTTATAGAATTGGTTGGGGAGGCCATCTGGGCTAGGACACTCAATTGGGAGCACATTTAATAGCCAATAGGATCTCAGATTCAGAGAAATCCATGTCAAGGGAGGGCATCTCTTCTACTGTCAGTGTAGGAAGAGTGGTATCAGAAATATAAGACTATTCTAGACTGAAACTCTTCAGGAGGCATATCAGTGAGAGGGCCTCTTAGATTATATAGATGTTTATAATAATCCCTGAAGGATGTCTGCAATATTCAGCGGAGAGTGCATAGAAGCTCCATTTGGAGATTTGATCACATTGATAAAAGTGTTAGGTGGGCGTGAATGCAAGAATTTCACTAAAGCACTACCATTCTTGTTAGAGAACTCATAAAAATAACACCTAGTGTGATCCCTAAGACTTGCATATGCTTGGTCGAGTCCATCTTAAGGGTGTTTCTGGCCACCCATAAGAAAGAGAGGACATTGAGGTCCCTAGTACGTTTATGTGTATCCTACAATTTCCGACTCTGAAACCATAGTTTATTCACTGAGAAGGACCTTTCTCTTTACAATCTCAAATTACGTTGCATAAAAACTCCTGGACACACTTCAAGCTACCCACTGGGTTGATAATGGAGTATAATCTGCAGAATGATGAAGAAAAAAATCACAGCTAGCCTGTCAGATAGCCGCTAGGCTAACTGTGGCACTGAGAAGTTCATTCTCGAGAAGAAATACTTGGAAGGATCAAGGAGGTGTAAACTGGAGCCTGATTCAACCATATCATAGGTCCGATTTCAGAGCGATAGTGCCAGGATAGAAGTTGATGACTAATTAAGAAGTACTCTGTGCGACTGTCATATACTGTACAGTAATATGCATAATCACATACCATAGGATGTAGTATTTTTTATACATCCACCAGTCTAAGATAATGGAGCTTAGTGTGAAGTACAGAAAGTTGAGAGGGTAGAAGAAGGGACCTGCCAGAGGCGGAGTCCAAGTTCTTGTCCATTGCAAAATTAAAATCACCACCTGTGATGAAAATTCCATGTGCAAAATCAGATAGCTTGTACAGGTAAGAGCGAAATGCATGCGTCTGATCCTAATTGTGAAGATAAAAATTAGCCACAATAAGCAATTTCTCACATACAGAGAGATTTAGGAAGACATATCTACCAAAGGGATCTGTCTGCGTTGCAACAACAGAGGCCACGAGAGATTTGTGTAATCCCACACTGACCCCCTTTGATTTAGAGGTTGGATTAGTACTGTGAAACCACTGAGTGAAGTGTTTATGGGGAAAGTGGGTCCAAAATGGGTTTCTTGTAGAAGTAAATGTACATGTATTGTAAAGTTGACATCTTAAAAGGGAAGGAAAATAATCACACTCAAGCACTGAAACAAGTGGAAACAAGTTGCCCAGCCCCTAACTAATAAGTATAGAGACTACAATTATTCAGAAAATAGTGTCAGATGACACTCTCTAATGGAGGGTCTGACTGAAACAGGCAGTAAAAGCCTCCACCAGTCATACCCCATGCATAAGAATAAACATCTGATATCAATACTTAGCACATATTTGCAAAACAGTGAGCCCATTACAGACTTACAGACTTATACAGACCCTTCAGAGAAACAAAATATCAACAATTAGTAGGAGAGATATCAATAAACCTCACTATACCTGCCACATGGAGGGATATAGCCTGATGGGGAGAAAATCATGAGTTTAAGGCAAAGCAATTCTATGTCTGTGCGGGGCTGCAATAGCACCAAACAATGAATATAAACCATATTATAGTAAAAGTAGATATCCCAGACCCCAGAAGAACCTACTAGATGGTTCTGACACAAGAGTAAAATCATAACAAAACAGCACAAGTTCAAGCACTTCCAAATGAAACCCTGAGGAGCCTGCATAAAAAAGGAAAAACAGAACAGATAAATGCAAACGAAAAACAAACTGTTCTCTAAGGACTTGTAGGATGATGTCCATCATGACTACAGAGCAAAGAGGAATGAGGACAACTCAATCACCATGATCTAAGGTAGGGATGCTCAACCTGCGGCCCTCCAGCTGTTATAAAACTACAACTCCCACCATGCCCTTCTGTAGGCTGATAGCTGTAGGCTATCCGGGAATGATGGGAGTTGTAGTTTTGCAACAGCTGGAGGGCCACAGGTTGAGCATGCCTGATCTAAGGTAAATAGTTAATATCTAATCCTCTGGGAGAGAGCTCAACTCAGGAGTAGCTTGGTAAGCATAAACATGAGCCCTCAAGCTTAGGTAGTGGCTGGATCCACTATGGGAGGGGATTGTTGTTCAGCATGCTGCTCAGGCAGAGAGAGATTAGAAGATTGTCATCTTCTCCTGTTAGGCCTCTGAGGGAGCAGTGGCATAAATGGTCAGTCTGGAATTAATAACAGTGGGAGCTCTAGCGATTTTAGTAGGTCTGGCAAGTCTGACGGAGATCAGAGGGCATATACTCCCTTGAGTACTTACAGTAAGAAGGGGTATCCCCAATAATATGAGAGATCATGTTCTCTCAGCATCTCCAGCAGGGGCATAGAGCCCTTCTTTTAGCCAATGTGGTTCCAGATAGGTCAGTCAAAAGCTCAATAACTGCGCCATCATATTCCAGGGTACCTTTAGTTCGGCCATGGTGCATAATCTCCTCCTTGGTCTACTGGGGTCAGCACTTTGAGGGACCAGGGTGTGATGGGCAAGATCTCAATCATTTCAGGGAGTTCCTATACCCTAATATTGTTGCCATGGTTCCTATTTTCGGTGTCATCCACCATGTCGAAAAGAACTTGGATCTGTTAAGAATGCTGGGAGAGCACTTGATGTTGAGCTTCCAGTCGCTGTGTTAGGTCTAATGCTGTGGCTGGTACCATAGCTGAGGAAGCCAGAGTCCTCATCTGTGCAGCAGGTGCCCGTGATGCCACTATTACAAGCTTAATTGTCTAGGGGTTGGCAGGAGCCAGCTCTGTCATAAAGTGTAAAATGTTGCTCTGGGTATTAGTAAGAGTGGGCTTGCCAGGTGTCTGAGGTCTGGGACAAAGTTTCCTTCACGTGATGCATAATGAATGGGCCCATTTCAGTGCAAAATGTAATGAAAGGAACGTATGGTGGCATTGTTCTTTCATTGTATTTTGTTAACATATTCAACAACATTTATTATATACCTTACCTGGTAATAGGTGCTCCATTCATCTTCAAGGAAGTTGCTAGAAGAAGCATGAGACCAATGACACCTGGATCTTGATTGGAGGAGCAGCCTATGTTCATCCTCGGGTAACCTATAAAAGAAGAGAAATAACGGTTAGTGCGCATTCTCGTACTTACCAAAGGAGAATCCCTCCCCCCCCTCCTAAAAAAAGGGGGAGATTCTTTCTTTCTTATACATCATTCAGTCGTGATGCTTACTGATGCAGTAAGTCGCTCTGGTTGAGTGGACAGTTATATATATATATATATTCTATATTTAAAAGTTTGGTTCTTAAGGATAATTTAAGTATGTATTAATGTATTAACATGGTAAGAATTGTGGCCAATCTATTCCAAAATTTTAATATACTAATAATATCCAATAAATATAATATTAATTCAACTAATTGTCATGCTTCTTTATTAATAATGTGGTTGGGTGATAGAACATATGCCACCATGCATAATCCATGCTTGCCGCTGCTATTGAAATCGTGAGATAGACTGGGAGTGAAGAGCTCTCACAGAACACGTCTGTTTGGTGCCATGTCCAGGCCATGCCCCCGAGTGTTTATTTTTTTGTGTGATGAGTTGCCATTATTATTGGTTCTATTTTGGGGTACATACAAGTTTTTGATTGCTTTTTATTTCGGTTTGTGGGAAACAGGATAAAATAAAGGCAGCAACTGCCATTGCTTTTTGAGTTTTGTTATTTCGGTGTGCTGGTCAGTACGATTACAGACATACCAATTTTATATAGTTTTTTTCTACGCTTTACTCTACTTTACTTTACACTTTTATTCAAAGCATTTTTTTAAATAAAATCATGTTTTTGCTTCGACATATTCTGAAAGTCATACATTTTTATTTTTCAGGTGATTGTCTTGAGTGCAGGCTCGTTTTTTTGTGGGATGAGGTGATGGTTTCACTGGTACTATTTTGGGGTACATATGATTTTTAGATTTGCACCATATTAAACTTTTGATGAGGCAAGGTAACAAAAAATGTCTATTCTGGCACAATTTTTTTTATTACAGAAGCAGCGATACCAAATATATATATATATATATTTTTATTTATTTGTTTCAGTCTTACACAATAATAAGTATTTTTGAAAACAAAATCATGTTTTTCAGTTGCCATTTTCTGAAAGCCATATTTTTAAAACTTTTCTGGCGATTGTCTTGCATAGCGTGTGCAGGCTCTGTTTTTACAGGAAGAGCTGACTTTTTATTGGTACCACTTTGGGGTATATATTTTTTGTTCGCTCGATATTATATATATTTTTTGAGGCAAGGTGACCAAAAACTGGCTTATGGGACTTCAACATTTTAGGGTCAATGCAGTACAATATCTGCGGGGAGCTAGGCCCTTATAGGATTCTGTATATGGTAGACCCCAATGCCTTTGCCTATGGTTGGCCCTCTTTAATCGCAGTGGGAGGGGGTGATGGAGAGATATAGGGAGCCCCCTGCAAACCTTATATACGCCTTGATCAGAATTGATTGTCGTATATAAGGGGTTTACAGCATTTACAGCGATGCCAGCAGATACAGCACAGGCCACTGCACTGATCAGACAGGCACAACTCCTGTGCCTGTCCGATCAGCATGACATGCTATAACAACAATTTGTGGGAAGTCACTTCCCGCTGTGACATAATAGTAAGTCAAATGTCGGGAAGGGGTTAACTCCTTCCTGGTAAAGACATTGCTTGTTCATATAGCCAAATCAGGGCTTATTTCTTGCATGACAAGTTTTGCTTTCTAATGGCACCATTGAATAATGCATATAATATAATGGGAAGCTGGAAAAAATGCAACTGTGTCATTGTTGTATGGCTTTTGTTTTATAGGTAAAAATGACCTGTTAACTTCATTCTGTGGGTCAGTATGATTATCAAATTTATATAGTTTTCTTGTGTTTTCACAATTGCCATTCACCATTGCAAAGAAAAAGGGGGTCAGTCAGCACATCCCAGTGTGCAGGTGCACGTTGCCATGGCTAGATACACAAAGGAAAGAAAATAAATACTCTCCCTGCACGGGAAGCCTTTTGACACCAGGAGAGGTATAGAGTGGACTCTCATTGCATTTGGTGGTGGCTATCTGGCACCAGGTGAGGTATAGAGTGGGCTCAGCAAGCTTGTTGGTACCTGCATTCACTGGACCTTTAATGGAGGTCATCTTGGCACCAAAAATGATAAAAAGCAGAGTGGACCCAGCATGCATGTGGAGCCTGCACTCCCTGAATTTTATGTTGGCCGTTATGGCACATAACAGGAAGCATTTAGTGTTAGGTTCCCGTCTTACAGAGATCGCCTTGACGTTTGGAAGATGGGCCCAAATAATTTTGTCAAAATGTATTTGCCAAGAATCTCAAAATTACTAAATGAGCGTAGCATTAGCACCAAAATATTTTTTATTACTATGGCATTTTTGTACTTTATTTGCAGAGTGCTATTGCATTATATTTATTTTCTTTCCCTTGCCATTCACCATACACCATTTTTTTTATTTCCAAAAAGGGGATATTTTGATTTTTTTATTCTGTTGTATATATATATATATATATATATATATATATATAGTAACACATAAAAACAGCAGCACAAGTCAGCAAACAATACTGTGGGTGCAATCCCTCCAGGTCTAAGGATGATATGCCAGCGGTATACACTTTGCAAAAAGCGAGGCAGCACTCCAATTCCGTGAAAAGCAATCTTGAGAAAGGTCTCATTGAGTAGACCGAAACATTGCATTTGGGAATAAAGAGTCCTCCACTTTTCACGAAATTGGAGTGCTGCCTCGCTTTTTGCAAAGAATATATATATATTTTTTAATTATTATTTATTTTTTATTTTTTTAACACATTTATTTTTAGTTCCCCTAGGGGACTTTAACATACAATCATCTGACCACTGCAATGGTTTACCTGGGCTTGGGCTTAATAGGAACTTTGCAATGGTTATTGGAGCCTACAGAAGGTACCAGGCTGCCATAGTAACTGATATTATGGGGGAGCCTTTCAGCCACCGGGAGTGCAGCACTCCAGGTAAATGACCACTCAGATGCTATGACCACTCATGCTATAATCACAATTGACTATGGCATCAGTTGGGTTAGAAGTTCAGCAAGCATAGACATAGGTACCCAATGGAAATCACCTTGTTAAAGTGAGAAGAGAGAATCTTTACACCACAGCTGAACATTAAATCACATTGTTACCTGGCTCCTGTCCCTGTTATATTAACTATGTTCCTGTTCATAACCTTCACTTTGGCCTTGTTCCTGGATATCAGTTCTGTCTTGCCATTAGATTTGCCACCTGATTCCTGTGGTTCTACTCCTAGTATTGCTTCCAGAATCCATATCTCTTATGAAAAACATAAGAGGGTGTCTACTACAAACAACCATGCTTTATTAGAAGAGTCTCATGATAATAAACTGATCATAAAAAATCCCACTACTGGGACCACCAAGAACAACCAGTGATCATCTATAATCAATATAATCAATGAGAAACCTTGCATCACATGCTTAATTTCCCTGCAGTGCCAGGAAACATAAAGCAGTATACAGTGTCCATTGAGGTGAATAGGCCCCCAGTAGAATGCAAGACCATGTTAAGTAAGAGAGAGAGAGAGAGAGAGAGAGAGACTCTTTGCAGTTTTCTACTATGGCTGATAAATGAGTTTCCCCATTATTAAATTAATATTTCCTAATAGTGTATTTGAAATTGGGTTTTCAATTTAATTTTCATCCTATCTACATGTTAGGGACTATCTTAAATCAGCATTAAATTAGGCATTTTATATTCACATACTTTATTGACAGTATCTTACAGCTTAAGTTATCATAGAAAAAGTTTTCATATCTTTAATAGGTCACTAAAAATAAGTTATTAAAACAAGCATTAACTGGTTTTTATTTTCAGCAGATATTTGTTTAACTGGGCTACATTGTACAGAAAATAGTATTAGTGCCTCAAGAGTATATGAACTGATTTCCCTTGAAAAAGTAGTAAAAAACTAAACATTGTCCTGGGAATGTTATAAATATATATGTAGATTAAGTTTCAATGACTTCTCAAAAGAATGTAACAAAAGCTATTTAGTGCCCTTATATATTCCTCATAGAATTAGTAGATCTAATTATCTCAACATAATAATTTGTAAATTGATTCCTATTTTTATGTGTTCTATATACCGTACATAGATTTTTCCTTTTTTTCAAAGCAGCGTAACAGTTAGTTGTGCCATCGATATCTTAATAAAAAATGAAAAGTGTCACTTCTAATGTACAAAATTGACCAAATCTTCTAAGCATCTGGAGTTTCTATACTGTTGAAATATAAAAAAAAATGTATATAATTATATGATGTCCAAAAGGGATTCAATGCAAACCCATCACTGCAATATAGTGGCATGTAAGTGCCGTAAAATCCTAGAGCCATTTGAGGGAATTTATTAAGTCCTGCACCCCAGAATTCTGACTTTAAAAAGTCTCAAAAATAGAGATTTGCAATTTTTGGGGGCATATGTGCACAAAAATGTTGTGACTTTTTTCATTTTTATACCACTCGCTTTTGAATAGTGGCTGGGAAAGTTGATGTGGTTAGCCATGTTAATCACTTTCACTCCCGATTTATCACGGCAACTTTTTTAGAAAGTTGAAACTTGCTGTAATAGGGAGGTAGCATAGAAACACTGGAGTAACATTTCTAGGCAAAAGTGTTAGGTTTAAAGATGCACCAAATGTAACAAGCATGCAGAATTTGATAATTTTGGTGCAAAGTTTGCTAATACAGCAAAAACTGACTTCTAATACAACCCTTATGATAAATTTCCTCTCTTAAATGACAAGACATCTGAAGTGGTTGGAGAAAGGAATTCTGTCAGCGTGTTGTGAGCTCCAGTATATTCTTAGTTCAGTCTGGCATACTGGAAAGGATAGGTACACACAGGCTGTAATCAGAGGCCTATACAAATAGGAGGCTCCCAATGACTTGTGGCAGGGGCGGTCACAGACAGCAGAGGGCCCCTGTGCAAGGAATGGGCCTGACCCCCCCTCACCCCCGACATGACACGTGGAGAGACACCAGTGCATTCCATTTGCCGACACCAGACATGGCAACGACTCCCAGACATGGGACGCTCAGCAAGTATCGTGCATAGTCCCTTGTGATTTGATCATTCCTGGGTGTCGGAAATGTTCTTGCTGTCTCTCCATGTCTGATCAGTAGGAGAAACTGCGGGGGTCATTTATTATCCTGAAATATCCCTATATTAGGCATATTTCAGATGCAGATTGTGACGCAACAGTTAGTTGTGCTGCAATCTGTGACTTCTCCCCGCTCACGCCAGGTCTATAAAAGTGGTTGTGGCGTGGGCAGTGAGGGGTCAGCAGGCCCGTCTCCTTTACCATTTTCTACGCCTGGTTTAGGTGTAGAAAATGGTCTAAATGTAAGAAAGGAAGCTTTATTAGATTTAGAACTGGAGCTGGATGCGCCGAAGTTATGTAGAGGCCGGTGCCTCTGCATGACTTCAGCGGATCCACCGCCAGTGATGGGGCTTATTAAGATCAGCATCTAAAGCCCCTTAATAAACCCCCTGAGCATCTGGGCAACACTTTTAACCCATTTACACAACACGGACCATATGTATTTTGTGATCTGCTAATTACAGATGACGTCCATGTGCAATCTGCATTCTTCTCCAGACCTATTAACTAGCCTGCATGTTGCGGAGCAATATAGGACATGTCACATTTTCTATCCTTTGTGGAACAGACATACGGATGCGGAAAGCAAATGACTTGTATGTGCTTTCTGCATCCATATGTCCATTCTTCTCAAGACAGAAGATGTGACATGTCCTAAGTCTCTGCAAAATGCAGACTGCAGACCCATTTAGGTCAATGGTTCAATGGTTCTGCAAAAATATGTGGATGGCACATGGACCGCATCCATATCTTGCCAGACGGCAAAATACATTAGATATTGTGAATGTAGCCTCACAGTGTATGGGTAAGGGCTCATTCACACGACTGTATTGATGGTGCGGCATCTGTTCCGCAATTTTGTGGAACAGATGCAAACCCATTCATTTCAATAGGACCGTAAAAGATGCGGACAGCACACCGTGTTGTGTCCGCACCTGTTGTTCCATTCTGTTGCGCCGCAAAAAAAGATAGAGCATGTCCTATTCTTGTCCGCAACTGCGGACAAGTATAAGCATTTCTATAATGGGTCGCGGAACGCACAAGGGCAGACCACAAAACACGGCAAGGTTGTGTGAATGCGCCCTCAGGGACAGTCACAGAAGGGCCAGAGGGGGACAGGGGTGATGGGTGGGGTAAAAAAAAAATAACATACCTAGTCAAATTCAGTGCCTGCCAGGGAAAGTGGGCACACAGGCAGACTACAGTTGTCACTCACTGGAGGCCTCACTCATTCAGCACCAAGTCTGAGGTGCTGAACAGCTAGCTGAGGACCAGACATGGGCGGAGCTACATAAGGGGCGGAGCTAGTAGTATCGCTAAACGGGAGGCGGAGCTACCTACCCCCAGTGAAGTGGCTCAGCACAGGCTTGGCTGAGCTCATTTAAAACGCTTCATGACGCTGTCCACAGGCTGTAAGGAGGCGGGGCCACGGCAGACCAAAGTAAGATAGCGAGACAAAGGTTGCCAGGGGGCCCCTTCTACGTTCTGGATGGAGTAATGAATGGTGAAGCAGGCAACCCTGCTTCACCATTACAATCAGCCGTCTTTGCGTCCTATGGAATCAAAGACAGCTGAGCTGGAGGGCCCCCTCACACTCTGGGCCCCTGTGCAGCTGAACCGGCTGCACAGGCAGTATGTCCGCCCCTGACTTGTGGGCTGCATAAACCCCTTCTTTCCCCTCCTTGTTGGACCCAATAAGTATATGGATTACAAATATGCATAAAGATCATATTATTCCCCTTGATTTCAAAAATAGTGAGTTACTGTGTCTAAGATGTTAATAAAATGCGTGTAATAGAACTGAAGATTGGGTACATATGACAAGTAGTTCAGGTGCCCTGACTATTTGACCATATGGGCACAGAAATTTCTGAAGTCAGCCTAGGGTATATTATACCGTCTAGTGAGGAGGAAACTAATGGTGTAGTTGAGCACAAAGAAGGGGGTTGAATAGGAGGATGATGATGAAAAAATAAGACTAAGGAAATGTAATGAATGAATTTACAAAGATACAAATGACAGACAAATGTCTAGGATACAGCGAAAGAGAGTGAGGTAAATGATAATAAAGTAAACACAGGACATAGAATAAAGTACTTAAAGGCACCTTCTGCGAACAGAAAATTAATCCTAAATCAATTTATCAAATAAAAGATAATAACTGACTAATATATATATATCTTTGTTCCTAAAGTGGAGCCTATGCCCAAAAGTTCAGCTTCTATTGCCCTGTCTCTTTGATCTGTGAGTTGTACTACCCCTCCCTTCTGTGACAACACATCACTGTACATGACAGTGGGCTCGTAATATCTCCTGTTCCCTATATTCAGGTCCTCTGTGATGCTTTCAGACATAATAAACTGTCACACTCACTAACTACCATGTCCTGGTCTGCTTTGCAAATCTAACTCTATGGATCTGGATGCATTCTTCATGGCCATGGTCTGTGAAGTTCTGTCTGTATTCTCAACCACACTCACCTACAGCAATAAAGTCATGATTAACCTTTTTTGTTATACATTCTGTGGCTATGCAACATTATGCTACAGCCTGCACTGCTTCTTATGATGATGCCACCTACTATTTAGGGATGATGCCAACCTACTATTGGTTGGATATGGACATGGTTGGAAATGGGTTAGGCGCTGCTGATACCCATGTCTCACTTTCTCAACCCCTTCCTGCATATCTTAGAGACAACTGGAGGAGGAGGAGGAAAGAACATGGAAGCTAGCACAGCCCACCACGGCCAGGAAGCTTCAGGGGAGATATACCGTATTTTTCGCTTTATAACATGCACTTTTTCCCCCCAAAAGTAGGGGAAAAATGGCCGTGCATCTTATAAAGTCAATACTAGTGAGCGCTTCCATTATGCACTAGTTGCCGGGAAGCACTTCAGATACTCATCCTCCTGTGCCATGGCTCTGCTCCAGCACTCCCTTGTCTTCTCCTGCCGGCGCTGCACTGTCCTAATCCTGTATAGTGTCAGGACGTAGTGCGCGCACTATGACCTGGCGCTGCACACAGTCATGTGACAGTACAGTGCCGGCAAGAGAAGACAAGGGAGCGACGGACCTGGAACGGAGCCGCGGCACAGGAGAGGTAAGCGAGGTTTTTTATTTTAGTTTTATGGGGCTGAGTGGGCTGATCTGAGGTCTGATGGGGGATGATTTGAGGTCTGATGGGGGCTGAGTGGGCTAATCTGAGGTCCAATGGGGGCTCGGCGGGCTGATCTTAGGTCTGATAGGGGCTGAGTGGGCTGATCTGAGGTCTGATGGGGGTCTGAAAAGGCTGATCTAAGGTCTGATTGGGGTCTGAAAGGGCTGATCTGAGGTCTGATGAGGGTCTGAAAGGGCTGATCTGAGGTCTGTTGGGGGTCTGACATTGAGGGCTGATATGGGGGTCTGATGTAATGTCCTGATATTTATGGGGGGTCTAATATGAGGATCTGATGAAAAATATTTTTTTCTTATTTTCCTACTCTAAAATCTGGGTTGCGTTTTATCATCGAGTGTGTCTTATAAAGAGAAAAATACGGTACTTTGCTGCTGGGACAGTGTGCTGCATTGTGATATTTTATTTCTACTGCAATTGTACTTGTCCTGTATTCCCGCCGTCTGGCTTCTGTAAGTGAAGTTTGTGGCTCACACATTCCACAGATCCTTCATGGATTACCTCCATCTTTTACCACCTACGCAGATGTATACTATCTGTAGACTGCTGTACATCGAATTAGACTTTTCGTCTGTTGCCCTCTGCAACCCAATGGGCAGGTGTAAGGCATCTATAAAGTTTTGGTCAATTATTTATGAAACTTCATTTTTGCACATCATGGCAATTGGGTGGCTGTGCTTCCCTGAGCAGAGGTTGTTTTTTTTCACAATGACCATCCCAGTGATTCTACCAGTAAAACCCCTTCCCTTATCATATATATAGTCACCAATTATGGATTTCTCTTCCAGTAGCTGTCTCCGGTGGAGTACTGGCAGCTGACTCCTCTGTCAATAAATTCGCCCATATCTGGCAAGAAATGAAAGCCTCTTTTCTAAAGACCTTTGCTTGCATGAAGAGGTTTACTGATTGCAAACACAGGACTCTACCTTAAAGGGATTCTCATACATTTTTTTAAATTATGCTGCCAAAAGGATTATTGAAACCTCCTCGAGTATGCTAGAAATATACCTGTGTTTGACATATCTGTGAAAATGGCCAAAGGGGCTGTCCTAACTGTTAGTGGAGCTCAGACGCACCCATTCTGACTGAGCCCTGAACCCTCCCAGCTCCTCTTACGTCAAGCAGACCCTGACCTGTAATCTTGCGCAACAAGATGTCACTTGATCCTTCTGCCAGCTTCAGCTTCAGTTAACCTCCAGAACCGCAAGTGACTGTATTAATGCTGCACT
This sequence comes from Rhinella marina, assembly GCA_900303285.1. NCBI lineage: Eukaryota > Metazoa > Chordata > Amphibia > Anura > Bufonidae > Rhinella > Rhinella marina. Next base: position 18,724 of record ONZH01017391.1, on the reverse strand, counting down.
TAGTATCATGCGCAGGGTGTCCACCAATGCTCTCTCCTCTTGTGTGCCACTACCAGGTTTTCATGCCAAGTCGCTCTTCACTTCTGGTTCAAGTATATTTCTAACATACTCAATTAGACCTCAGTGAACCTGTTGACAGCTTAATATGAAAAATCGTGCTGACAGAACCCCTTTAATTTTCTCCCGTGGACAAGGTCTGTTTTTTTTTCAAAGTCAAGAGTATTTTGGACATGAAGAAGATTACAAGTAAAAGCTTCTTCCTGGTGGAATGGAAAGGTTTTTATACTGAGAGAAGGTCTTGGAAGCTAGTTTGGAACATTGATGCCCTGTGGAAAAGATTCCTGCAACTGTCCAGACCAAAGAGGAGAGGGTGTAAGGCTGTTACATGGGTGGCCCATGCCCACTACCATTAAACTCTCCCAGGTGGGCACAGGCGCTGACCCACTCACTGTCCAACTCTGACAGCCTTTAAGGGCCACAGCATGCACACCTGCCTATGTCCCTTAGGATTAGCCCAAAGCCAAATCTGTTAGTTGACACAGTGGTCCCATACCGACTGCTGTAAGAGTGTGTTGAAGTTCAGAGTGGTACTGTGTTGAAAATTAACTTAAGAGACCACTTTCCTCTACCTAGAGTTGCTGCCCCTATTTTTTTGGGAATAATTACTCAAGCCCCCACCTAGCAATAAGCCAGCAATATCAGAATGACACTTTATGACCTCATGCAGATGGAAGAGCCATGTGCATGGGCACTATCCAGACCGACAGGCACTCTGAGTGCCATCATATGGTGTCTCCATACAGCAATGCATTGGGAGAATTCATCCACAATACAGCATCTAATGGAACATTGCACATTTTTTTTCTATAGGGATTCAAACAGAATCTGACAGAAAGATCCTTTGTGAAATCAGGGGTAGAGTATAGCTCCAAAAACGTCTAAGTGAACTGTATTACAGCCCTATATAACTCTGAGCATAGAGATGCAATATGGTATGGTGCATGAACCCTTAGAGACTATCTGACAAATACTGTAATATTTGCAAGATACTTTACTTTGTTTAACAGAGTACACTATTCAAATAATCATTCTGATTCTTCCAAATCATAAAACACATTTGTGGATAGTGATTTAAATGTCTATTACAGTGATCATTCTCTGCTCTTTACCAAAGAAGAATAATTATTCTATGAACTTAAGAACAAACTACATGCTTTACTTAACATATAGCTCAGTAGAAGCTTGCAAAACCTAGTAGCTTCTTCAAGTCTTGACATGTACTGTAAGTGGTCGAACCAGAAATTTGCCCTTTAAATTAACAGCTGGCGTTCAGCCCTTAAAGAACCACTCATTACAGAACAGTATACAGAGCTGTATTAAATGCTCCTCTGTATCAAAGCCAACAATTACAGCTGCCAAACGTCTGTGCTGTGAAAGCATGCTTTGAGAACAACCTTGCTTCAGCTTCTAATAGTACTTAGATACCATTTCTGTAAATATTCAAAAAAATAATGCCAATTTGAGTTGAAATAAAAATAATTCTATTTAAATGAATAAGGGAACATGATTCATAAGCATTCATCAAAATGTTAAAACATTAAATTGTGACCTCATTATATTACAGAATAAATCGATTATCAGTCGTTAACCCCTTCAGCAACCTTGACATACCTGTATGTCACAGTGGCTGAGGGAATGCAGCGTTTGTTGGCTGTATAATACAGCCGACACCTGGCCGCAATAACTGTGATCGGCGATGATGCCAAAAGAACTCATTTAACTCCTCAGATACCGGGATTAATAGTGATCAGGGCATCTGTGAGGTAAGGCAGACGGATGGGGCTCCCTCTGCCGGTTACTATGACACCCTGGGAACTGCTGAAGCTTCCCAGGTCATCTGCCTGCTCAGCTATACACAAGGGACAGCTTAGCAGGCAGAGCAGCAGAATCCCAATTACCCTAATAGAGTTCTATTATGGTGAATGGGACAAGGGATCAAAAGATCCCAGGCTCTAGGCCCCTAAGGGGACTAAAAGTAAAAAAAAAAATAGAAATTGATCAAATGATTCACCGTTTTTGGTCACCTTATCACCCCCAAGAATTGATTAAAAGGGATCAAAAAGTTGTATGAACCCCAAAAATAGTTCCAATAAAAACTGCAGTTCGCCTTGCAAAAAAACAAGCCTTCATACAGTTCTGCAAAGTAAAAGTAGTAAAACAAAAAAAAAAAACTATACAAACTTATTATCGCCACAATTGTATTGAGCTGCAGAATAAGGAAGTCATGTCAATTTTAGTGCACAGTGAATGCCATAATATCAAAACTCAAAAAACCTTGTCGGAATTGTGTGTTGTTGTTTTTTTTTTACTTAACCCTTTCAGTACCGAGCCACTTTTCAACTTAAATCCCAGGCCGATTTTTGCAAATCTGACATGTGTCACTTTATGTGGTAATAACTTTGGAACGCTTTTACTTATCCAGGCCATTCTAAGATTGTTTTCTCGTCACATATTGTGCTTCACGATAGTAGTAAATTTGTGGCAAAATATTTCATTTTATTTATTAAAAAATACCAAATTTAGCAAAAATTTGGAAAAATTAGCAAATTTCAAAATTTCAATTTCTCTACTTTCAAAATACATAGTAATACCTCCAAAAATAGTTATTATTTTACATTCCCCATATGTATTATTTATGTTGGCATCATTTTATAAATGTAATTTTACTTTTTTTTATTAACCCTTGAGGTGTTCCACAAGAATTAAAGGAAAATGGAAGTGAAATTTTGAAATTTAAATTTTTTGATAGATTATTCACGTTAATCATTTTTTTCTTGCAACACAGCAAGGGTTAACAGCAAACTAAACTTCAATATACATTGCTCTGATTTTGCAGTTTGCAGAAATACTCCATATGTGGTGGTAAACGTCTCTATGGGTTTGTGGCAGTGGTCAGAAGGAAAGGAGCGCCATACGGATTTTGGGGGCAGATTTTGCTACAATAGTTTTTAGGCACCATTTTGTAATTGAGAGACCCTGACGTACCCCTACAGTGGAAACCCTCAAAGAGTGCCCCCATTTTGGAAACTACACCCTTCAACGAATATATTAAGGGGGGTACTGGCCACTTTGACCCCCTAAGCGTTTTACGGAATTTGGAAACACTTGGCTGTGAAAATGAAAAGTTTCATTTCTTCCAATAAAATGTTGCTTTAGCCCCAAATTTTTCCTTTTCACAAGTGGTAACAGGATAAAAGCACCCCATAATTTGTTACCCATTTTCTCCTGAATACGGCAACACCCCATATGTGGTGGTAACTGCTGTGGGGGCATGTGGCAGGACTCAGAACAGAAGGAGCGCCATATGGATTTTACAACACAGATTTTGATGGATTGGTTTGAGGAAGCCATTGATTTTTATTTTTTTGAGTTATTGTCTTATGTGGGGGCTCATTTTTGCGGGACGAGATGACGGTTTGATTGGTACCATTTTGGCGTAAATACGCCTTTTTGATCGTGTGGTATTACACTTTTTGAGAGGCAAGGTGAAAAAAATGGCTGTTATGGCATAGTTTTTAAAAAAAATGTTTTACAGCATTCGCCTGGGGGGCCATCTCATGTAATATTTTTATAAAGAGCAGGTTGTTACGGACGCGGCGATACCCAATATGTCTAACTTTTTTATTTTTGGAAAGTTTTACACATTAGATTTATTTTTGAACAGAATAAAAAATTTTTTTGTGTTGCCATTTTCAGAGAGCCATATTTTTTTTATTTTTCGGGCGATTGTCTCAGGTAGGGTATCATTTTTGCGGGACAAGATGACTTTTTGTAAGGGAAGGTGACCAAAAAATGTCTGTTTTGGTACTTTTGTATTGTAATGCATTGGCTATAAGTGTATTACTCAATGTAATACACTTACAGCCTGCTTCCTGTGCAATCCAGGGGGCTGGATCGCACAGGCACACAGGGATAGCAGCCACGATGGCCCCCCACTCGCCATCCCTAAACTCCCGCACACCACATGTGCCGCGGTCAGCGCTGACCGCGGCACATGAAGGGTTAATGCGCCGGCATCGGTGTTTTCACCGATGCTGGCGCATTCAGCAGGGGTCCGGCACCTCGGCACAGCCGGACCCCTGCCGCTGATCGGGCGGGCGTAGCTCCTGCGGCCGCCTAATCAGAGCGCCATACATGTACGGCGCTGGGACATGTGTCCCGGCTTTTTACGCCGTACATGTACGGCGCTGGGAGTCTAAGGGTTAAGCCCACAAAGAATTTTTTGGTAACTTAAATTGTGCTATTAAAAAAATACAACTTACCCTTCAAAAAATAAGCCTCAGAACATTAAAAAAGTTATGGCTATTGGGACATGGGGAGGAAAAAATGCAAAAACGAAAATGGGCATCTGTCAGATTTGTACTTGAAAACTGGCTAACCTGTTGCATGTGTGTTTGGCAGCTAACGGCATCTGTGTTGGTCCCATGTTCATATGTGCCCACATTGTTGAGAAAAATTAAGTTTTAATATACAGTACAGACCAAAAGTTTGGACACACCTTCTCATTCAAAGAGTTTTCTGTATTTTCATGACTATTTTCACACTGAAGGCATCAAAACTATGAATTAACACATGTGGAATTATATACTTAAAGGGGTTGTCCAAGTTATGGAAAAAGAAATATAGCACTGTAAATCTGATGGGTAGCAATATATAACTAAGTTCAGCAAGTTTTAGGCAAAAAAAATCTATATTTCCTCATTTCCCTGGTTCTATTCTGGCCTTTGTTTACATGCAGTAATAACAATCTCTGCCCCTCCCCCTCCCCCCTCCTCTGCAAAGGCAGTGAATATAAGTGCTGTGAGTACATGTCTGCCTGCTGGAATACTCAGCAGCATGTTGCATGTGTAGGACTACAAGTCCCAGCTGTACAATGACACTGCTGATACACACAGGAAATTCTCCTTACCTGTTCTTGTACAATTCCTCTATAGCTCCTTGCCCAGCATTTGTCTCCTCTCACTGATGCAGCTACTATTTGTTGTAAAGCCTTGAGCCCTCAGTGTGTTCTGGCTGAAGGGGTTAATGTTTTATCTGAAGGAATCCAGGGAGAGAGCAGATAGCAGGAGCACGGCAAAGAAAGGGGGCGTGGCCAGTGACGTCTCATGTACAGCCTGTTATCTGAACTCTGAGGCTTGTACACGAAACATCACAGACCAGGGAGATAAGGTGACATCACAGGTCATGTGACCCTCAGTCAACTCTGAGAAACCAGCAGCTTTAGAAACACAAAGTATATGGGAAAGTTGTTATACCTGACAAGTTAGAAACATATAAAGAACAAAAAAATAACTTGGACAACCCCTTTAACAAAAAAGTGTGAAACAACTGAAAATATGTCTTATATTCTAGGTTCTTCAAAGTAGCCACCTTTTGCTTTGATTACTGCTTTGCACACTCTTGGCATTCTCTTGATGAGCTTCAAGAGGTAGTCACCTGAAATGGTTTTCACTTCATAGGTGTGCCCTGTCAGGTTTAATAAGTGGGATTTCTTGCCTTATAAATGGGGTTGGGACCATGAGTTGTGTTGGGCAGAAGTCAGGTGGATACACAGCTGATAGTCCTACTGAATAGACTGTTAGAATTTGTATTATGGCAAGAAAAAAGCAGCTAAGTAAAGAAAAAGGAGTGGCTATCATTACTTTAAGAAATGAAGGTCAGTCAGTCCGAAAAATTGGGAAAACTTGGAAAGTGTCCTCAAGTGCAGTCGCAAAAACCATCAAGCGCTACTACTTTTGGTCTGTACTGTATGAAAATGAGCCTCTAAGAGCAAAGGGATTGTTGCTGTTATACCTTGCTGCACTTTGATTAACAGGACCAGGCATGATGATGTTTCCACAAAACCAGTTCCAAAATTGATTCAAAGCGCAGATGAGGTGCTGGCATAGTTTCCAAAGTGGACTAATTTGAATGCAACCACAGTGAAATTCAACAATGAGGAAAGTAGTACTTTTACCATGATGAGTTTGTAAACTTTATTGTCAGACCATGTATACGTGCTGTGTAGAGATGAGCGAATCTATTCGCCGCTTCGTAGGTTCGTATCGAATCCTCCATTTTTTCTACTCCATAGCGAATCCGGATTTATTCAGATTCGCTTCGTATTATTCGAAATTGTTCTTAAAATTTTGAACGCTAACGCTCCGTACGCATTCTTCTTGCCCCACCTCCGGCCCCCAGAAGCAGGAAAATGACGATACGCCCCCTCAAGAGCGGGAAAAACCAGCCCGGCCCACCGGGAACTAACTATTTGCTCGTATAGGGAGTGAAGACTCCTCCCTCATGGTGAACAAGATAAGACAACATGGCGAAGCAACTGCGACCAAAGTGGGGAGAGATGGTGTTTGGCAGCGAGTTACCCGTACCACCGTCTAGTTCAGAGGACATCAGAGTGTCACAATTGGCCAAGAGAATACCACTCCGCCGCCCAGGAGGAGAAGAACAACAACAACACCTTCCATGTAGCAGAATCCCATCGTGCCTGCATCAGTGACGGCCCACGTCCAGACCCTATGGGACTACAAGAATGCGGTGGAGGACTGGGTCATCCAAGTACTGGACCATCCGAGGCTGGGAGACCCTACACTGGAGTGGCATAAGGGAACCGTCCTATGGTTTTCAGTGGAGCGAGGCTATGGCTTCCTTGCAGACGACAAAGACGGCAAGGAGTACTTTGTGGGCCGCAGGTCAATGAAATGTCCGTACCTGCTCCAACCCCGTCACAGCCTATACGTGGGGGATCAGGTGGAATATACCCCCATGGCATCCCTGAAAGGCCCCTTTGCTACCGGGGTTACCTTATTATCTAAGCCCCTGGTATCTGCTTCAGCAACACCAGAAGTTTAGCAGGAGGAACCACCAGGCGCAGGACGCATGCGCTGCCTACAGGACACACCAGATGGCACCCTCTGATCCCTGAATTGCCACCACCACCACCATCACAGTCCTTTCAGTTGGGTCATCATCGTTTACTTTCCAGTCCACAGTGATCCAGTACCAACTACTCAGAAAAATGAAGTCAGCAGCCGCCAGGGGAGCTGGAGGTTCTTCCCTGGGTGCAACCTTGCCTGAACTGCTGCAGCTAGAAGTCGTTAACCCTGCTGTCCCAGCAGGAGTATCCGGAAAAGTGAAGGCACAAGTGGCTGCAGCGCTCACCAGTATGACCACCACCTGGACCTGGTCAAGTCCGACTTCTGGGACTCCCCCCATTCTGCACAAAACTTCCAGTTCCGTCTAAGTGCGCCTATTTTCCTTTTTCCCCACTTCTCAGGTTATTTTGGAGCCCCCTTTGCAAAACGGGTTCTCTATTTGCTGCTATTTTATATTATCCAAGTGGATTACACGTTACCTGTTTGGATTACAAAATTACCTCACATGTATTACAATTGAATTTTGGACTGTGTTCCAGTGTTTTATGCCAAGCAGCCATAAGGAGAGACTCAAACGTATATCTAAGCCTATTATGCTTGCAAATGTGAAATTGATTGCACTAAAATGTTTGCATAATTAGGTCTTTGCTGTATTTTAGCATAGCAATAATGTTTTTCCAGGTTCAGCAACATTCAAGCGCTTTAGCCCATTGTGTGTATTCTTTTTCAGGTACTGCAATGTGTCCTATTATGCACTTATTGTATGGTGTTTTTAGTAAATTATGCACTTAGCCGGATAGCTAACAGTGAGTACCTTACTTTTCTACCTCATATGGACTGCCTCTGTTGAGGAATATACGCCACGGCCTAGCCTCGTGCGTGCGTGCGTATGACGCAATTGCGAGTCAATAGTACGCTAAGGATTCGTACGCACTTTTTACGCTAATGCTTACAGATTCAGTTCAGTAGCGTACTTAACAATGCTTAGACTGTATGTTCGCAATTTGTGCAGTAATGCTCGCAGAACAACGATTATTTTTTAATGAAATTCGACCGAATAATTCTGTGTTAAGAAGGAATCTTGTGATAAATTCGTTGATTATTCGCTGAAGCAAATTTTTGATGATTTGCTCTTCTCTAGTGCTGTGCTTTTGTGATGTATATGCAGTGTATGTGTGTACATGTTGTGTATATGTGTACTTACAGGTTACACATGTAAACCTGTCCATTGCTGTCACTCTGAATATTACTGACCCCAAACCTATTCCTGGTTGTATGGCAGGTTCCCTGGATTCAGCTCCTGCCACTACAGTTATAGACCAAGAATTGACACATAAAAGAGCTCTGGAGCCAGAGGAGGCGAGTAACCATCAGACATTGGATACTTGACTCATTCCCTTAAACCTCTCACTAACATCCAAAAAAGATAGTATTACACGGTACATAGTGGAAGATTTTTTTGATGATGACAAGGCCCCAAAATTTGCAGCAAAATCTGAATGTTGTGCATTGGGTTTTGGCATGTTTTCAACAAATGCGACCACAGATTTTACGATTTGCTTTACAAGGTATATAAAATCAAAAGCCAGATCTTAAATGGGTTGTCATATCTCAGACTTTGATGGCATATCGCTAGGATTTGCCATCAAAGTCAGATTGGTGTTGTCCCACCTTGGTCCCACGTCTCCAGAATGGGACCCCTGAAGTGAAAGAAAGAGCACAAGCAGCCATCCTCCATTCACTATCACTTGTATGACAATTCCAAAAATAGCTGTGCTCTGGCTCCGCTACTTTCGACAGTCCCACAGAGGTGAATGGAGAGGTGGACATGCATGTGTGGTTCGCTCTCCATTCACCACTATGCGAAACGCCATCAAAATCTGAGATGAGACAACCCCTTTAAAGAGGGTTGTCCAATTAAAAACATATGCAACATATAAGGCATTGTATAGACATTGTAAGTCTTTAACATTTGGTTGGGAGGGGGCGCTATTTGACTTTTTGCCTCAGGCAGCAGAAAGGCTTGGTGCACCACTGACTATCGTTTTATGTACACAAGGCACTAAATGACACATTCTGAAGTAAACTGTGACGAAAGACCAAGCCAATACTGCAGATCGACAGACAACCTGATGTCATATGAAATAGAATATTCAGATAATTTCCCATAAAAGTAACAATAGGTAAATCGAATCATTTCTTGAATTAGACTGTTATGGCTTTGGGATAATACTTATTGAATCTCTAAAGAAAAGACATGATGATTTCCCTTTGGCAGTAAGCTAATGTGATCCAGATGCTTGGCTTAGAGGTCAGAGGTAGTCATCTGTCACTCTCTGTATGATCTCCACCGGCAGCCATGTCACTAGTTCATGCATAACTGTTCCCAGGCCTCCTTGTGATGAAATTGATAATAGCAAATTATTCACAAATAGCAATCGGCTGGATACAGGGAATGATCATATTACTGTAATGTACATTACTGTAACTTAGTTTATGAGAATGACAGGCATGGCTTTAGCTACTATGTAGCTGGAAAAAGATGACCTATTTTTGTGTTTATGTGACGTATGGTACAATATTTTACAACACAGAATCCTAATCATTTCCAGGAAAGCCTTTTTCTTGCATATTATACTGGGCATAATCCTTACCCAAACTGTAACAGAAAGTTTCTTGTGCAAATTTTATTGTGATGAATTATTGGGTGTTGCCGCTGGCATTAGTTTCTCTAATATCCTATAAAAGCCACTTCATCTGCTGTCGAATGGGTGTTTCAAACTGAGTTTTATCTTCTAAAAAGTTATGTATATGCTGTGAAGCACTAGATGGCGTGTGATGGTATGTGTGTGGGGGTGTTGGTGAGCTTTACAGTATGTGGACTTCTGGAGCAGAGCTGTGTAATGGCTGCTGACTTGGAGAGTTACACTATGTATTTGTGCCTGTAAGATTGGCCTCTGCTGAAGTGAGCTGCGTACTGAACGGCAAAACACCCATGTCCTCCTGTAATGTGCGTCTGTGGTTCACACTGTGGGAACAGCCGTCTAAACATGCAGGGCAAGATATAACAGAGCAGAAGACCTGAAAAAAGTTCTGTCCTGCAGCAGAGGAAAGAACGCTAGTCTGGTGTCTGTATACTATCCTTACGGAGATACGGGGAAGTCGCACCACTGGACTTTGCTGGACATCAGAACTGTGCAGTAAGTATAGTACTTACTATCAATATGAACTGTATACCTTCACAGGTTGGTTAGCTCTTTGAATACTGGTGTCAGCATTTCTTCCCTTAAAGTGAAAACACCAGTTGCTAAATACAACACTTCATCGTACGTAAAAGGAGATAAATGTAGGAAATGTACTGAATGTTACACAACAGTAACAATATTTGTATAGTACATTTAGTTCAACATGCTGCAGTATACATGTATTTATGATCTGCAGTTTATTAAAGGGGTTCTCCATGACCACAAAATAACTGGTTACAGCACACACAGATATCGCGTTCCTCACCTTGTCTCCTACTGTGACAGTGGAAAGAAAATGTTAATTGACTTTTTCACTGGCTTTCAATGACGCTTGTACTGTGATCACGATGTAATTGGATATCATACTCAGGTGTAGTATTATATGTATGGTGCTGAAGCTTTTTTCTGTGACTCCTTTATTTGGACATACATGCATACATAAACATGCACTCTTCCATACATCATAATGTATAAGACCTGTCTCAGGACAGAAGTGACACATGGAATGTAATAAAAACCTGACGCACTTTGAGTGCTGAAACTGAAAACTGCTGTTTGGTAATCTCTGATAAGCTCCAGTATAGTCTGGTCAGAGCGCTGGACCGGTGAAGTTGGCCCTTGTGCCCTGTGGGATTTATCAGTAATAGTTTTCAATTCATTTCTGCTAACCTAAAACTATTTGTCCAACTGTACTTACCGTATCATATGACATAGGTCTTCAGGCTTTGTGACATAATTTATGATCTGCTGGCCTGTAACAACACATTTTCTCAGCCTGAACTTTGTTTCCACAATGCTGGGGACATACAGAGCCTTCGTTATCCCACTGTATTACATTACCAAACCACATCTGAATTATTGTACCTGTAAAGCTTAGTGCATACAAATATTGTCCAGCTACTAAATGATGCATGCAATATATAGACGTAATTAACTGAACTGAATTGCAAGTGGATGCAAGATACATAGTAACATAGTAACATAGTTTGTAAGGCCGAAAAAAGACATCTGTCCATCCAGTTCAGCCTGTTTTCCTACAAGTTGATCCAGGGGAAGGCAAAAAAAAAAACCCTGTGAGGTAGAAGCCAATTTTCCTCACTTTAGGGGGAAAAATTCCTTCCCGACTCCAGTCAAGCAATCAGAATAACTCCCTGGATCAACGACCCATCTCTAGTAACTATAACCTGTAATATTATTACCCTCCAGAAATACATCCAGGCCCTTCTTGAACTCTCTTAGTGAACTTACCATCACCACCTCCTCAGGCAGAGAGTTCCATAGTCTCACTGCTCTTACCGTAAAGAATCCTCTTCTATGTTTATGTACAAATCTTCTTTCCTCCAGACGCAGAGGATGTCCCCTCGTCACAGTCACAGTCCTCGGGATAAATAGATGATGGGAGAGATCTCTGTACTGACCTCTAATATATTTATACATAGTTATTAGATCTCCCCTCAGTCGTCTTTTTTCTAAAGTGAATAACCCTAATTTTGATAATCTTTCTGGGTACTGTAGTCCACCCATTCCAGTTATTACTTTAGTTGCCCTCCTCTGAACCCTCTCCAGCTCTGCTATGTCTGCCTTGTTCACAGGATCCCAGAACTGTACACAGTACTCCATGTGTGGTCTGACTAGTGATTTGTAAAGTGGCAGGACTATGTTCTCATCACGGGCATCTATGCCTCTTTTGATGCAACCCATTATCTTATTGGCCTTGGCAGCAGCTGTCTGACACTGGTTTCTACAGCTTAGTTTGCTGTTCACTAAAATTCCTAGGTCCTTTTCCATGTCAGAGTTACCCAATGCTTTACCATTTAGTATGTACTGGTGACTTGCATTATTCCTTCCCATATGCATAACCTTACATTTGTCAGTGTTAAACCTCATCTGCCACTTTTCTGCCCAAGCCTCCAGTCTATCCAGATCCTGCTGTAGCAGTGCACTGTCCTCCTCTGTGTTAATTACTTTACACAGTTTAGTGTCATCTGCAAAAATTGATATTTTACTGTGCAAGCTTTCTACAAGATCATTAATAAATATATTGAAGAGAATAGGACCCAATACAGACCCCTGTGGTACCCCACTAGTGACAGTGACCCAATCTGAGTATGTACCGTTAATAACCACCCTCTGTTTTCTATCACTAAGCCAGTTACTTACCCACATACAGACATTTCTCCCAGGCCAAAGCATTCTCATTTTGTATACTAACCTTTTATGTGGTACCGTGTCAAATGCTTTGGAGAAGTCCAAATATACGACATCCATTGAGTCGCCGCGGTCAAGTCTAGAACTTACCTCCTCATAGAAACTGATTAAATTGGTTTGACATGACCGATCCCTCATGAAGCCATGCTGATATGGAGTTATTTGCTTATTTTCATTGAGGTACTCCAAGATAGCATCTCTCAGAAAACCTTCAAACAGTTTACCTACAACAGAAGTTAAACTTACCGGCCTATAGTTTCCAGGCTCTGTTTTTGGACCCTTTTTTGAATATTGGCACCACATTTGCTATGCGCCAATCCTGTGGAACACTCCCCGTCAGTATAGAGTCCTTAAATATCAGAAATAAGGGTCTGTCGATTACATTACTTAATTCTCTTAGGATACGGGGGTGTATGCCATCCGGTCCTGGTGATTTGTCTATTTTAATATTTTTAAGACATTGCTGCACCTCTTCCTGGGTCAGAGAGGACACTTTTAAAGGGGAATTTACTTTTATACTCTGCATTTCATCTGACATTTTATTTTCCTCAGTGAATACAGTGGAGAAAAAGTTATTTAGTAGCTTCGCTTTCTCCTCATCGCTCTCTGCTACTCCCCCCTCATTACTCTGTAAGGGGCCGACACCTTCAGGTTTATACTTTTTAGTATTTATATAATTGAAGAACATTTTAGGGTTAGTTTTACTCTCTTTGGCGATTAATCTCTCGGTCTCTAGTTTGGCTGTTTTTATGTGTCTTTTACATATTCTATTTTTTTCCTTATAGTTTTTCAATGCTTCCTCACTCCCCTCCTGTTTTAGTGATTTAAATGCTTTCTTTTTGTCATTTATTGCTTTCTTTACAGTTCTATTTATCCACATTGGTTTTTTCTTGTTTCTTATTATTTTATTCCTATATGGTATGTACCTCTCACAATTAGATATTAGGATGCTTTTAAAAATATCCCATTTTGTGGCTGTATTTTTATTTTTGAGGACTTTGTCCCAGTTAGTTAAGCCTATGGCCTCTCTTAGTTGGCTAAATTTAGCTTTTTTGAAGTTTGGTATTTTTGTTCCTCCCTGAAGAAACGCTCTTTTGAATGACAATTGGAAGGTTATTATGTTATGGTCACTGTTTCCCAGGTGTCCCCCAACCTGCACACCTGTTGTTCTGTCAGGTCTATTGGTTAATACTAAGTCCAGTATGGCCGTCCCTCTAGTGGGGTCCTGAACCAGTTGGGAAAGGTAATTGTCTTTGATTATTTCCAAGAACCTGTTTCCTTTATGAGATGTACAGGTTTCAGTTTCCCAGTCTATATCTGGGTAGTTGAAGTCCCCCATAATAACGACCTCATTATGATTTGCCGCCTCGTCTATTTCATTTAGAAGTAGATTTTCTGTGGTCTCTGATATATTGGGTGGTTTATAATAAACCCCTATTAGTATTTTATTATTGTTTTTGGCTCCATTTATTTCTACCCACAGTGACTCCACATCTTTATGTCCCTCACTTATATCTTCCCGGAGTGTGGGCTTTAGGCATGACTTTACATAAAGGCAGACCCCTCCCCCTCTCCGGTTTTGACGATCCTTTCTAAAAAGATTGTAACCCTGTACATTAACTGCCCAGTCATAGCTATCATCCAGCCATGTCTCAGTTACTCCCACTATGTCATAGTCCTCCTCACACATCACTAATTCCAGTTCACCAGTTTTATTAGCTAGGCTTCTGGCATTAGTGTACATACAATTAAGAGGTTGATGTATATTTCTTACCCTACACCTTTCCTTCTGATCTGTTCTAGTTCCTCCTTCCATTCCTCCCCCAGTTCCATTACCTTGCCCCAGGTCTCTATCTGCACTATCTTCCCCTCCTATAATGTAGTTACCCTCCCCCAGTCCCTAGTTTAAACACTCCTCCAGCCTTCTAGCCATCTTCTCCCCCAAAACAGCTGCCCCTTCCCCATTGAGGTGCAGCCCATCCCTACGGTAGAGCCTGTAGCCGACAGAGAAGTCGGCCCAGTTCTCCAGGAACCCAAACCCCTCCTTCCTACACCAGTTCTTGAGCCACTTGTTTACCTCCCTAATCTCCCGCTGCCTTTCTTGTGTGGCTCGTGGTACAGTGGTACAGGCAGTATTTCGGAAAACACTACCTTGGAGGTCCTTGCCCTAAGCTTATGCTCTAGATCCCTAAAATTTTTAAGGACACTCCCCCTACCTCTAACTTTGTCATTGGTACCGATATGGACCATGACTGCTGGATCTTCTCCAGCCCCTCCAAGTAACTATTAATCAAAGACGTACAAAACAAATACAGAGAGCGTTTTCATTTGTATATGCTATATATCTTACTTCATCACTTATAGTCAGGGGTGCACCTAGCCTTTCTGTTGCCTGAGGCGAAAACTGAAACGGCGCCCCCCCCCATGCCAACTTCCTATCCTAGCCCTTTTGCCGCAATGAAAGTGCTTATTGCCCATGGCCCTTCCGCTGCCCCCCTCTTGTCTCTTGTCCCTACCTGGTGCTGCCTGAGGCGATCGCCTCACCTGACCCCATTGGTGGTGCACCCCTGCTATAGTATCATGTGCAGTGCATGACTAAATAGCCAATGAACATTATATAGCAATTCAGAGTGTAATGAAATGAAGTCGATGGTCGCCTCTGCCCCCCCCCCCCCAATACCCTGCTTTGTTTTCTCTGTTTTCTACTCAGATGAGCTTCACATACATGCTTAAGACTGCAGTGATACGGCTGTATCCATTATGTGGATCCACAAAATGCGTATGGTAATGTGCATCCCGCACATGAAAATGCCTTTTCTTGTCCACAAAACAGACAAGAATAAGACATGTTCTATAATTTGTGACAAGGCTGCATGGAGGTAGACAGCACATGGATGACATCCATCTGCTGTCTGCATTTTTTACGGCCCTATAGAAATTAACGAGTTCAGGTGTGATCTGTAACAAATGCAGATCGGATGCAAATTGAAAATACGGTTGTGTGAATGATGTCGCACACTGCATTATTAAACTGATAAACTGATCATAGCAGAAGACATATATAGGAATGTCATCACACGATCATATAACTAAATGATGTGATTCGGTTAGTTTCAGATTTGCTGAAGTTTGGTTCAGATCTGAATTGATTCTACCTGAACCACAATTGCTCCAATTGACCCAAAATTTGGTATACAATACCCTCTATTGTCCTAGGACTCATAATTTTTAGGAAAATAGGTAATCCCTTTTTGCTAATTTTTTAATGAATTTTTGCTTTTTCACTCCTTCCCCTCTCTAAGCTCTTTAATGCAATAGCAAATAATGTCAAAGTGACACTGACATACATAGCTATGGGTAAATGCATGTTTGATGGCGTTAACAAACAGCGTGTTTAAAAACACACTGCGCAGCCGCATGTGTTATGCTTTTTCATATTCCACAGCTTCCAAAAATTGTCCCTTATCTGGGGCAGATGATGTTTAAACACATAAAAAGGGCTCGTTGGGAGACCAAAAATGATGCCCTGTCGGGGTCAGAATGCCTGCCCATATGACATGCACCCCCCAAGTATCCTACCATACTGCGCTGGCCACAGCACAGAAAATAATTATTTGGGGTGAAGGCATGAAAGTACTCTGCATTTGTGGACCGACGAGTAATGGCATTGTTGACTGTGTAGCCAAGAATCCCACCTGGCAGTAGGTTAGCCCTTGTCAGGGGCGTACATAGAATTCATGGGGCCCCATAGCAGGAATCTGAATTGGGCCCCCATGGTCTTTCCCAAGCCCCTCTGACTACCCATCCCTGGTCCCTTCCACTTTCTACCCCAACCCCTCCCTTTGCTCACCCATGAACAATGCCTTAAGTAGGTACCCCCATGCCTCCTTTGTCAGCCCCCATGCCTCCTGTGTCAGCCCCCATGCCTCCTTTGTCAGCCCCCATGCCTCCTGTGTCAGCCCCCATGCCTCCTTTGTCAGCCCCCATGCCTCCTTTGTCAGCCCCCATGCCTCCTTTGTCAGCCCCCATGCCTTCTGTGTTAGCCCCCATGCCTCCTTTGTCAGCCCCCATGCCCCCTGTGTTAGCCCCCATGCCTCCTGTGTTAGCCCCCATGCCTCCTTTGTCAGCCCCCATGCCTCCTTTGTCAGCCCCCATGCCTCCTTTGTCAGCCCCTATGCCTTCTGTGTTAGCCCCCATGCCTTCTTTGTCAGCCCCCATGCCTCCTTTGTCAGCCCCCATTGTCAGCCCCAATGCCTCCTTTCTTAGCCCCCATGCCTCCTTTGTCAGCCCCCATGCCTCCTTTGTCAGCCCCCATGCCTTCTTTGTCAGCCCCCATGCCTCCTTTGTCAGCCAGCAGCCGCAGAACACATAAAATAAAAAAGCCACTTACCTCCCCTGCTCCTGGACGCCGCCGCTCCTCACCGCCCACGCTCTGCTTCCTCCTGCTGTCGGCTGTGCTGTGCAGGGCTGCACACAGCGTGAGGTCACAGAGCGCCCTCACGCTGTGCGCAGCCCTGCACAGCCCACAGCCGAACGGAGGACCAGGAAGTGATGAGTACAGTTCCTTCATCGCTTCCTTGTCCTCTGGTGCTAATGAGCGCTTCCTTAATGGAATTTGCCCCATAAGACGAAGAGACACTTTTCCCCCACTTTTTTTTTGGGGGGGATGCGTCTTATAGGGCAAAAAATACAGTATTTATCTCTTCTTCTGACGGATCAGAAGAACAGAAAACAGAACAGTGATGTGAACGCGGTCTAAGGCTTCCTTCATATTTCAGGTGCATGTATCCAGCGGCTGACCCAACAGAGCATCCTGCCAGAGTTCACTGGATCCAGCATTGCTAGATTCTACTGTTCACTGCCGGACCCCATAGACCAGGGATGTCAAACCTGCGCCCTCCAGCTGTTGCAAAACTACAACTCCCAAGATGCCTGGACAACATACAGCTATTAGGGCATGCTGGGAGTTGTAGTTTTGCAACAGCTGGAGGGCCACAGGTAGAGCTTTCCTTCCATAGACTATGGCAGACTACCAGCAGGGTTTTAGCCTGACAAAAACTGTTCTAGTGGTGAAGGGCAGAATCCAGCAATGGTGGATCTGGTGAACTCTGGTAGGATGTTCTCTACCAGATACCGTTCACCAGAGATGTGAATGAAGACTAATATGGCATCAAAGTGCAATGATCACATGACTTTATTTTGTCCGGGTTCAAAGCTGAACCCGGACATATGCTCATATGCTCTCCTTCCCCCATTCAGCCCCTTTGACAGGAGCAATCAGAGCATTTCCCTTGCCCTGAATCTGGAGAATTTTTCTGGAGATCCGGTGACGTCACCGGATCTGCAGAAAAAGCCCTTGTCCTGCCCTTGTCCAGTTTTTTTCTCCCTGGCTGTGACACTCTCCGATGTGATTGGATCGCGGCACAGCCAGGGAGAAGGAGACGCTGATTGAGAAACCCGGGCATCTCCTCCTCCCTGTACCGATTCTCAGGATTAACATACTAAGCGGGAAAAATACAGGGGGCCGCAGCGGGGCGCAGGAGCGCTATTTTGAAGAACGGTCACGGGTGGCAGCATCAGCGAGGGGTATCCTACGAGTTAAGGTATTTAGCTACTGTAAAAAAAAATGCATGAAAGGTCGTCTTTAACAGTCACAGTCATAACTAGTATTGAGTAAACTTTTATTTTCAAGTTTGGCGTCCAAGGTTTAGGTTATCTAAGAATCCTGTTACGGATTCCGCTATCACGGACCATAACGGCAAAGCATGGCCAGCATAGACTTGTATTATGACGGAATGCCTCTTATAGGCTTCCGTGGCGCGTGTCGTCATAGAATTCTGTTATGGTCCGTGGTAGCTGAATCCATAACGGGATTCTTAAATAACCCGAACCTTGTACGCCGAACTTGCAGACACAAGTTCACTTAGCGCTAGTCATAACGCATTAACTAAATGTGAAAACTCATCAAGTGTGTGTTAACACTGCTACATGTGTATGTATATATCTCTTAATAATATAAAAATGAGTTTCTGTCTGTCTGTCTGTCTGTTCTCTATGCGCGACCAAACTACTGGACCGATTTTCACCAAATTCGGCACACAGGTACATCAGGTGTCCGGGAAGGTTTTAGACCAGGTCTCATCTCTCTAGGACATACCGTTCCTGAGATATTCCCAAAATATGATCTCTATTAGCCAACATTACAACTGGGAGCTTTGGTTTTAAACTCCAACTGCCATTCTCTGCAAAGGCACACACAGGGAGGGCAGGTTTCCATAACAACCAGGTAATTATCAGCAGCTGAGGATCTCATCCATTTCTATTCACTGACACTGTTAAAGG
>ONZH01017390.1:0-26872 GCA_900303285.1 Rhinella marina | reverse complement strand
CCAGTCATCGAAGGAATATACCTCGGAGTTCTGTTGGATTCCCAAAAAGCTCATGTCCTTCCTCCAGAGGAAAAACAAAAACTCCTGATCCAAAGAATTATGACCTTTTGTCAACTCCACTCAACTTCCATAAGAGAAGTGATGATTCTGTTGGGCCATCTAACCTCAACTATCCCTGCAGTAAGGTGGGCCTAGTTCCATTCAAGACCATTACAGGAATTTCTTCTAAGTGTCTGGGACGGAGATCAATCTACGCTAGATCACAAAATACATATTCCGAAAGCGGTAAAACAAGCCCTTCTATGGTAGCGTGTCCAAAGAAACATCCAGAGGGGAGTTTTTTGGCAACCATCAGATCAAATTTGTATAACCACAGATGCCAGCAGCCAAGGCTGGGGGCGCTTTTCAGAGGATCAAGTCGTTCAGGGGACCTGGGAGACAGAAATGTCCCTAGAGCCATCAAACCTTTGGGAACTAACAGCCATCCTCAAAGTTCTTCAAAATCTAGAAGCCAGATTAAAATATCGCCATGTAAAAATTCTGACGGACAATTCTACAGCAGTAGCCTACCTAAACTGTCAGAGAGGGACAAAAAGCAAAAAGCTACAAAGAGTGTCTCACGACATATTCACTTGGGCAGAGAGAAATATTCTATCTCTACCGGTCCATCTGAAAGGCTCAGAAAACAATGTGGCGGATTTTCTAAGCCGCACTCTCCTTAAAGAAGGAGAATGGAGTCTGAACAAAGAGATCTTCAGAGAGATTTTCCCCCGGTGGGGAAATCCGAAAGTGGACCTATTCGCAACAAAAGCCAACAAACAAGTGAAAAAATTCTACTCCCTCCAGGTTCACGACCGGCCATTTATGGTAGACGCCCTGTCAGGGACATGGCCATCGGGACTTCTCTACGCCTTTCCTCCGTTCAATCTTATACCAAGAGTCCTGATGAAAGCATGGGAGGAAGAAGCCAACCTGATCCTCATCGCGCCTTACTGGCCAAAACGGACTTGGTTCCCTCTATTACTCCAACTGGCGGAAGGGGATTATTGGATCCTACCAAATCGCCAAGACCTCTTATCTCAGGGTCCGGTCCACCACCCTCAGGTGAATCACTTACACCTAACCGCCTGGAAACCGAACAAATCCTCCTCAAAAGAAGAGGTCTTACAGACGCAGTAATTAACACTATTCTACTCAGTAAAAAGGCGACTACATCAAAAATTTACATGAAATCCTGGAAAGCGTTCTTGTCCTTTTCTCGGGGCCAAACACCAAATATTCCACTTATTCTGAATTTTTTACAGGCGGGACTAGATAAGGGGTTGAAACCCAACACCCTGAAAGTCGGCACTATCATACTTCCTATACTTACTAGAGCAAAAACTTGCTGAGGTGCCGTTGGTTAAAAGATTCCTTAAGGGGGCATTTAGGAAAGTACCTTTCTCACACTCCAAACTTAGTCCTGGACGTTTTGATGGGTTCTCCATTCGAGCCCATTTCGGATATTAATTTAAAATTTCTAACTTACAAGGCAGTCTTTTTACTGGCGATAACCTCGGCTAGAAGAGTCGGAGAAATCCAATCCTTCTCGTACAGACCACCGTATCTTACAGTGCTGGAGGATCGTATAATTCTCATTGCCGTCCTTCTGTCCTCATCCCTCCTCGGACATGGAAAGGAAGTTTCATAACCTAGATGTAAGACGCTCCATTCTTGAATATCTAAGAGTGACTGAGCCGATCGGGAAATCGGACCATCTTTTCCTGCAATTCCAAGGAGTAAACAAGGGGGCCGCGGCAAGTAAGAGTACCATAGCCAGATGGCTACGAAGAACAATTGAACTCTGTTACTTACAGAGAGACCTTCCGGTTCCAGAAAATTTGAAGGCGCACTCAACTAGGGCGGTCTCGACCTCCTGGGCGGAAGGAGCATCGGTTTCGGTTGAGCAAATTTGCAGGGCTGCCACGTGGGTAAACCCAAACACTTTCTTTAGGCACTACAAGTTAGATGTGCTAAAAAATTATGATTTATCATTTGGCAGGAAAGTATGATCTGCAGTTATCCCACCCTAAAAAGGGTTTTTTTTATCTATGTTAATCCTCCTGTGAGTGCCGTTGTGGAGGCGCCGGGGAAAAGAGTTAATTACTCTTGCCGGTAATTGGATTTTCCAATAGCCTCCACAACGGCACTGGTATTTCCCACCCATATCTGTTTTTTTTTGCCTTCCGTATGGTGATAACATTGTGTAAATAAATTTATAATTGCATAATTAACGGTTCCTATGTCATTAACTGGAGCAGGTAGTAGGAGGGGGCTATTTAAAAGAAAGAGCTTCTACGTTGTTTCCTGTCCAGGGAAGCGGGGAACACCCTCCTGTGAGTGCCGTTGTGGAGGCTATTGGAAAATCCAATTACCGGTAAGAGTAATTAACTCCTATTTTCAGTTGTTTCACACTTTTTTGTTAAGTATATAATTCCACATGTGTTAATTCATAGTATTGATGCCTTCAGTGTGAATCTACAATTTTCATAGTCATGAAAATATAGAAAACTCTTTCAATGAGAAGGTGTGTCCAAACTTTTGGTCTGTACTGTACATGGCTTGATGGATCTCAACCAAGCTTGACCCAACGTAAAATACTATGGTATTGTCAAGTCCATTCAACAAGATACTGGTAGGGTCTAATAAAGTAATGTGTTTTGATGTAGCGTGCATTAAATTGTATCTGCTGGGGCACTGCTTCTCACTCTGCCTCTGATCTCCCCTGCATTTCAGTTTGGCTCTAAAATACAAATGTACATGTGTATTTAATGGGTGGAGAGGAAAATTCCAGACTTCTGGCGGTGGATTATTTCCCTGGAGAACAAAAGGATCGGGTGAAAATATTAATTTTGCCCAATTCTTCTCACCTCGACATCATCTGTGGGGGGAGAGTCGGGAGCTCCCCATACACATTAAACTGCTGTTCTTGGCAGGTTCAGCCAATAATACACTAAATTGTAGGCATTTAATGAAATAAAAAAAGAAAGAAATGCTTTAAAATAGTCGATATATTTTCTTTACCTCTCTGATTGGGCTTAATACATCAATGAGTATTTTTTTGATGAAAAAATTGCGTTAGAAAATATTTGTATACATAGATGTATACCCAGGCAACAGTGGGTATATACGTAATATAATAAAAGTAATATAATCTTTAGAATTACCTGTATCCTGGGTTCTGGGATTCCTGTAATCTGAGAGATACGACATCTATGTACAAAGTCTGGATATGGATTGGATTCAAATTGGTTCTGAAGAAAGGTGGTCTGCTCATTGATGTACAGTCATGGCCAAAAGTTTTGAGAATGATACAAATATTAATTTTTACAAAGTCTACTGCTTCAGTTTTCATAATGGCAATTTGCATATACTCCAGAATGTTATAAAGAGTGATCAGCTTAACAGCAATTACTTGCAAAGTCAATATTTGCCTAGAAAATGAACTTTATCCCCCAAAACACATTTCAACATCATTGCAGCCCTGCCTTAAAAGGACCAGCTAACATCGTTTCAGTGATTGCTTCATTAACACAGGTGTGGGTGTTGATGAGGACAGGGCTGGAGATCAATCTGTCATGATTAAGTAAGAATGACACCACTGGACACTTTAAAAGGAGGCTGGTGCTTGGCATCATTGTTTCTCTTCTGTTAACCATGGTTATCTCTAAAGAAACGCGTGCAGTCATCATTGCACTGCACAAAAATGGCCTAACAGGGAAGAGTATCGCAGCTAGAAAGATTGCACCTCAGTCAACAATCTATCGCATCATCAAGAACTTCAAGGAGAGAGGTTCCATTGTTGCCAAAAGGCTCCAGGGCGCCCAAGAAAGACCAGCAAGCGCCAGGACCATCTCTTAAAAGTGTTTCAGCTGCGGGATCGGGCTACCAGCAGTGCAGAGCTTGCTCAGGAATGGCAGCAGGCAGGTGTGAGTGCATCTGCACGCACTGTGAGGCGGAGACTCTTGGAGCAAGGCCTGGTCTCAAGGAGGGCAGCAAAGAAGCCACTTCTCTCCAGAAAATACATCAGGGACAGACTGATATTCTGCAAAAGGTACAGGGAGTGGACTGCTGAGGACTGGGGTAAAGTCATTTCTCTGATGAATCCCCTTTTTGATTGTTTGGGACATCTGGAAAACAGCTTATTCGGAGAAGACAAGGTGAGCGCTACCACCAGTCTTGTCTCATGCCAACTGTAAAGCATCCTGAAACCATTCATGTGTGGGGTTGCTTCTCAGCCAAGGGAATCGGCTCTCTCACAGTCTTACCTAAAAACACAGCCATGAAAAAAGAATGGTACCAGAATGTCCTCCGAGAGCAACTTCTCCCAACTGTCCAAGAGCAGTTTGGCGATCAACAATGCCTTTTCCAGCATGATGGAGCACCTTGCCATAAAGCAAAGGTGATAACTAAATGGCTCAGGGAACAAAACATGGAGATTTTGGGTCCATGGCCTGGAAACTCCCCAGATCTTAATCCCATTGAGAACTTGTGGTCAATCATCAAGAGACGGGTGGACAAACAAAAACCTACAAATTCTGACAAAATGCAAGCATTGATTGTGTAAGAATGGACTGTTATCAGTCAGGATTTGGTCCAGAAGTTGATTGAGAGCATGCCAGGGAGAATTGCAGAGGTCCTGAAGAAGAAGGGTCAACACTGCAAATATTGACTTGCTGCATTAACTCATTCTGTCAATATAAGCTTTTGTTACTCATAATATGATTGTAATTATATTTCTGTATGTGATAAAAACATCTGACAAACACACATAAAAACCAGAGGGCAGCAGATCATGTGAAAATAGAAGATTTGTGTCATTCTCAAAACTTTTGGCCATGACTGTAGATGGTTTTCTTTCTTTCTGGATCAGGCACTGGATGATATTGTCTTTTGGTTATCAATATCCAATCTGGGCTTCTTACATCCATCCTGAATGTCACAAGAATATTTCCCTTTAGGGAATAAAAAAAAAAAATATATATATATATATATATGAGGATAATGGACTTCAACGTATAAATGTGCTTCAAATATAAACTAAAATTAAGCGTATTGGGAAAAATTCAAATAATAAAAAAATAATAATATAAAAGTATAAAGTAGAACAAATATACAAATTTAAACGCATCCACCATAGGCTAAGTAAAGTTAAATAAGATATAAAATATAATGAATAGATATCTACTTTTTAATGTTCTGTCCTGTCCATTGTCTTCAGCTTCTACATCAGCTTTTATCTAGTACATTTTTGTTCAAATTCTGCCAAATCTGCAATTCTTGTTGTAAACCTGACATAGAATATAGTTCACATGATTCGTGATCTTCCTTCATTGATCTTAAATCAATGACAGTGTAGAAATAACGAGACAAATAATCCTGGCTCCTCAGGGGAGGAGACAATGCTGGATAGTCTTCCTCTAAAGACAGTATAGTGCAGAGGACCTGGTCTAGCTCAATATCCATGACTGACTGTCTAGTCAAATTGCATCTCTGGCATTTTGCAGTGGCTTATGTAGCCACCACAGTGTGTGTATTACAGAAGAAACCCCTTTTTTATGTCATTGTAATATTGGGGATCTCACCCATTACTTTGATCCTTTCATTCCATCTCCACACCTCCACCCATTTTATACCTACCTCTCCTTTAATATGTAAATTGACTTCATAGCTGGGCTTCTGGCATGAAAAACACCTCTTTCAATACATCAAGTGACCCATACATTTTTTTTGCTGTATATTTTGTTATTATAAGAAGTTCATTAGATATTCACAAAGAAGTGAGGTTTATGTTTCTAGATTCTCATGTTTCTATCATGTAATACAGTCAATTATGAAGTGGCATCATCTTTAATCAATCATGTAATCAATTAAGGTGTCCCACTGACCTCTTTTAGAATTTAATATTTTATATTCATTTATAAATTGGTCTTAAAACTACATAAGTATGATATGTTAGGGGGACATCATCTAAGGGTTGTATCTGTGTCCATTTCATCAGTCTTAGCATTGAGTGCCTGCACCACATTTCTTAATAATATATTTGATATGAGTGTAATGTGGTTTACACCTTTACACTAGGGGGTTGAGTGGTGTAAAATTTTTAACGACTTTTGTAAAAGTCACACATAGTAAATGAGCCATAATTAGAGATGAGCGAGCATACTCGTCAGAGCTTGGTGCTTGTTCAAGTATTACGGTACTCGTAAGTGCTCGCTGCTCGGACGAGTATCTCTCCATGCTCGAGGAAATGGCAACTTCCGCATTGTGCATTTTTGGCGCCTATAAACTCAGCCAATCACAAGCCAGGAGACTCTGCGGTACACCCAGCATCACGTGGGGCCCTTACATGTCAATAGCAGGGGTTGGCTGGCCTGATCAGGTGACCCTGGAATATACTAGTGACTGGCCGCGGTGCTCGGCTCAGATGCTGTCTGGATGTCGTTAGGAATAGAGCTGCTGCGTTTCAGGGAGAGTGTTAGGGCCTGCATTTAGTTCTTTGTTAGGCAGAAGTGATCTCCCAAGAACCCAACAGCCCTTCTAAGGGCTACAAGAAATTTTTTTTTGTCTCCTGGCTTGGCTGGCTGGCTGTCTGGCACTAGTAGTGCAGCTATCACCATATATATCCCCTTTTTTTTAATGTTATATCTCAGTGATACAAATCCATTTCACACAGCAGTGTGGAACCATTCTGTATGTCACAGTTCAGTACACTCACTATTTTCTGTCCAGGTGACACTTTCTGTACGTCATTTAATCCAACCGGGTCTTTTGCTCTCACGTATATAGCTTGATCCCAAAAATCTCTGTGCGACATTTGTCTGGGTCGCAGTCAAAATAGCTATGGTCAGCAGGGTGTGAGTTATCTCTACGATAGTTTCTGCACGTCATGTTCCAAAAAAACAAAACTAAAAAAAAATATATTAAAAAAAATATAAAAAAAATAGTTTTTTTGTTGTTTTAGCTCAGTGATACGAATCCATTTCACACAGCAGTGTGGAACCATTCTGTGTGTCACAGTTCAGTACACTCACTACAATCCGTATTTTCTGTCCAGGTGACACTTTCTGTACGTCACTTAATTCAACCAGACTGAACAAGTTTGTGGGTTTCAGTTATTTTTTATTTTTTATATAATACACTTATATACAGAAAATGTTGAACCCCAGGGCTAAGGGTCGAGGACGAGGGCGTGGGCGTAGGTGTGGGCATTCAATTACTGCAGGGGGCAGAGGCCATGGTCCTGGGCAGGGTGAGACAGTACCTGCTGATGAGGGAGCAGGGGAACGCCGCAGAGCTACACTCCCTAGCTTCATGTCTCAACTTACAGGGACATGTGGTAGAGGACTGTTGAAACCACAACAGTGCGAACAGCTGATGTCGTGGATTGCGGACAATGCTTCAAGTAATTTGTGCACCAGTAAGTCTTCCACGCAGTCCACCCACGTTACCCAAGGGAGCACTCCTCTGGCTCCTCCACCTCAACCTCCTTCCCCCCAGTCTGCCCCCTCCCAGGAAAATTTGGAATGCGATCCGGCATACTCTCAGGAACTGTTTTCTGGACTCTTCCCAGAGTCGCAAACCACTTCTCAGGTTGCTGCTGACCTCGTTCCCGATGCCCAAGTTTTCCAACTGTCGCAGTCTGTGGGTGATGATGATGACAATGTTGAGTTAGTGGAAGAAGTTTGTAAAGAGGTGGTGGACGATGAGGAGACACGGTTGTCAGACAGTGGTGAAGTTGTTGTAAGGGCAGACTGAGGGGGAGCAGACTAAGGAATCGGAGGATGACGAGGTGACTGACCCAAGCTGGGTTGATAAGCCGAGTGAAGACAGTGCTTCTGAGGCGGAGGCGAGTGCTGCACCAGAACAGGTTGTAAGAGGCAGTGGTGTGGCCAGAGGGAGAAGCAGGGCCAGAGCTGGTGCATCATCAGCAACTGTTTCACGTAGTGAAGCTCCCATGGCTAGGCCTAGATGTTCGCAAGTCTGGAGGTTCTTTAAAGAAAGTGAGGATGACTGACGGACTGTGGTGTGCAACCTGTGCCACACCAGGATCAGCAGGGGTGCCACCACTACTAGCCTAACCACCATCAGCATGCGCAGGCATATGAGTGCTAAACACCCCACTCAATGGAACCAAGGCTATTCACCACCTCCTGCAGGTCACACCACTGCTCCTTCCCCTGTGTCACTCGCTGCCTCTGCTAGTCAACCCGCTGTCCTGGACCCCGTCACGAGTGCCTCCCGCCGGAAAACCACACCTTCGCCTCCCCGATTCTCCACAGTGTCCACCAATGTGTCCCAGCGCAGCATTCAGCTGTCTTTACAGCAGACGCTGGAGCGCAAAAGGAAATACAGTTCCACCCACCCACATGCCCAAGCCCTCAACGTACACATCTGCAAATTGCTTAGCCTGGAGATGCTGCCCTATAGGCTGGTAGAGACCGAGGCCTTTCACAATCTCATGGCGGTGGCTGCCCCTCGGTATTCCGTCCCCAGCCACCACTATTTTTACCGATGTGCCGTCCCAGCCCTACACCAGCACGTGTCACAGAACATCATCCGTGCCCTGACCAACGCTGTTTCTGAGAAGGTCCACCTAACCACGGACACGTGGAAAAGTGCTGCCGAGCAGGGACACTATAACTCACATTGGGTTAACTTGGTGGAGGCTGGGACCGAGACTGACCCTGGGGCCGCTCATGTACTGCCCACACCGAGGATTGCGGGGCCTACCTCGGTCATGGTCTCTTAGACGTACTATGCCTCCTCCTCCGACCCCTCCTCCTCCTCCACCACCTCCTCCGAATTACCATCCGTGGGCACGGCACCTTCAGTCGGTAGCTCTAGGCGCAGCAGCAGTGCCGTGGGTAAGCGCCAGCAGGCGGTGCTCAAACTGCTGAGCTTAGGTGACAAAAGGCACACGCCCAAGAGCTGTTACAGGGCATCACGGCACAGACCGATGGGTGGCTGGCACCGCTGAACCTCAAGCCAGGCATGGTTGTGTGTGACAACGGGCGTAACCTGGTGGCGGCTCTGCAACTCGGCAAACTGACACATGTGCCATGCCTGGCCCACATGTTCAATCTAATAGTTCAGCAGTTCCTCAAGACATACCCCAATCTGTCTGATTTGCTCACCAAGGTGCGCCGCATCTGTGCGCATTTCCGCAAGTCCACCACAGATGCTGCCACTCTCAGGGCAGCGCAGCGCCGCCTACAACTGCCCGCTCACCGACTGTTGTGCGACGTGCCCACGAGATGGAATTCCACATTAAACATGTTATCCAAAGTTTACCAGCAGCGCAGAGCGATTGTAGACTGCCAGATGTCAACTTCCACCAGAACTGGTAGTCAGATCAGTCAAATTCCTCAAGTCTACAATGAGGAGTGGACATGGATGTATGATATCTGCCAGGTGTTGAGCAACTTTGAGGAGTCAACACAGATAGTCAGCGGCAATGCCGCCATTATCAGCCTCACCATCCTGCTGCTTTGCCTGTTGAAAAACTCACTGCTCAGCCTGAAGTCGGATGCTTTGCGCTTGTCACAAGAGATGGTGGAGGAAGATACGTCGCTTGATAGCCAGAGCACCCTCCGGTCTGTTTCTCAGCGCGTATCGGAGGAAGGGAATGAGGATGAGGAGGAAGAGGAGGAGAATGTCGGCGAGACAGTAGAGGGTACCAGTGCTCAGTCCTTAACTCTTAAGCGTGTATGGGCTGAAGAGGAGGACTTGGAGGAGGAGGAGGAAATGGAGAGTCAGGCCAGTGAGGAGAGGGAATTCTTACGTGTTGGGACTCTGGCACACATGGCAGACTTCATGTTAGGCTGCCTATCCCGTGACCCTCGTGTTAGAAGCAATTTTTCAAACACCGATTACTGGGTGTTCACTCTCCTGGACCCACGGTACAAGCAGAACCTTTCCACTCTCATCCCTGCAGAGGAAAGGAGTATGAGAGTGAATAGATATCAACAGGCCCTGGTGCACAAGCTGAAACAATCCTTCCAATCTGACGCTGCTAGCGGCAGAGGGCATGGTTCTGTGGGCCAAGTAGCGGGCGAGAGGAGCCGAGCAGGCAGCTTGTCCAGCACTGGTAGGGGAACGCTCTCCAAGGCCTTTGCCAGTTTTATGTCACCCCAGCAAGACTCTGTCACCTGTCCCCAGTCTAGGCAGAGTAGGGGGGAGCTGTACAGAAAGATGGTGAGGGAGTACCTAGCTGACCATACCAACATCCTTAGTGATCACTCTGCTCCATACAACTACTGGGTTTCAAAGCTGGACACGTGGCCTGAACTGGCGCTGTACGCCTTGGAGGTGCTGGCCTGCCCTGCCGCTAGCATGCTGTCAGAGCGGGTATTCAGTGCAGCTGGTGGCGTCATCACCGATAAGCGTACATGCCTGTCAACTGACAGCGCTGACAGGCTGACGCTTATTGAAATGAACAAAGCCTGGATTTCACCGGAATTCAAATCTCCTCCGGGGGAAAGCAGCTAAAGATTAACATTACTTATGTATCCGATTCCTCTTCTCTACTCCTCCTCCTCCTCCATATCGTCTTTGCCTAACGCTGACCAAAAAAACGCCATTTTATAGAGGTCCAACTGGCACTCTTTTACCACAATTTTTCAGGAGGGCCCCCTACAGGCCCTCTCTCCAAACAATTTTTCCAGAGGTCCACCTACAGGCCCTCTCTCCAAACAATTTTTTTGGAGGTCCACCTACAGGCCCTCTCTCCAAACAATTTTTTCGGAGGTCCACCTACAGGCCCTCTCTCCAAACAATTTACGTCTTTTTCCTATCTTTCTCTCTCTCCAAACTATTTTTCCGGATAGCTGCCATATACGGTATTAAACTGAGAAGAATACATAGAACACTTGCCACACTTGATCAAGCTCATAATTTACGACTGTACCGGTTGATGCTCAATTTTTAAGTTGGGGTCCTGCGTCGTCATTCACTGAATTTCACTGAATTTCACTGATCTCCTCAACGTCTCCTTAAAGAACCAAAAGACCATTGTGGAGAAAGTGGCACAGCTCGCCATCAAAGTGACGAACCCCAACGCTAGACTGCGCAGCGAAGAGAACGAATAAATATCTCTGTGGTTATTTGTGCTAAATAAAAGTTAAATAAACACAAAAAAAATAGATCTGTTCCTGTGCCTGATCCACCCAAGTTGAATCTGTCCCATCATGAGAAAGTCCCCCCAAGGAGTCCCCACTGTAACTTGCTTCCCATACAACTACCTCACCCCCGACACCTGTGTCTCGCCATTGTCCACCACCTCCTCAGACAACACTGGTAAATCCACACTGTCAGCACACTGAGACTGCAAAAGGTCTTGCGAATTGGGGCAGAGAATGTTCTGGGCTAGCACATCAGAGAAGGGGTGACTATGGGGTTCCAGGGAGTATGTGACCTCATGCAATCTCCATCCAAAAAGTCATACTGAGGCTCACCACCATGCTTTACACTGCAATCTTATTGAAAGACAGACAATCAGGGGTTCACCGCCAGGTTGTCAGGCAGCATTTTTAAGTGGGTCACCATTACCTTGTCCCTGAAAATTGCCTTGGGGTCATCGCCAGACTATTTTAATGAAATGCCATGGGGTTCTATACACACAGTGCTGACGGAAGCCCATCAGCCTTTCGAAACACAATTGAATCTGTCCCATCATGAGAAAGTCCCCCCTGTAACTTGCTTCCCATACAACTACCTCACCCCCCGACACCTGTGTCTCGCCATTGTCCACCACCTCCTCAGACAACACTGGTAAATCCCCACTGTCAGCACATGGAGACTGCAAAAGGTCTTGCGAATTGGGGCAGAGAATGCTCTGGGGTAGCACATCAGAGAAGGGGTGACTATGGGGTTCCAGGGAGTACGTGACCACATGCAATCTCCATCTAAAAAGTCATACTGAGGCTCACCACCATGCTTTACACTGCAATCTTATTACTGAGGCTCACCACCATGCTTTACACTGCAATCTTATTGAAAGACAGACAATCAGGGGTTCACCGCCAGGTTGTCAGGCAGCATTTTTAAGTGGGTCACCATTACCGTGTCCCTTAAAATTGGCGGTGATGGACCTTTGTTGCACCTAGTTGGGTGCTTCCCTAACATGTGATGGGCATGTGCCTCGCCCATCTTGGTCTGGGTCAGAACAATTGCCATGAGGGTAACCACCAGGCTGTTGCCTGAGAATTTGGGGTAATGGTGGGATTAGGCAGCCTCAGAGGCATCCATGCATGCTGCCCCTGCTGTTTCCTGTCCATTTCCATGGTGTTTCCATCATTTTCTGAGGTTTCCAGGTTTTCACCCAGCCTTCCCTAGGCAGAGCCTTGGTCCCCTGCAAAAAATGCTCGAGTCTCCCATTGACTTCAATGGGGTTCGTTATTCGAAACGAGCACCCGAGCATCGGGAAAAGTTTGACTCGAATAACGAGCACCCGAGCATTTTAGTGCTCGCTCATCTCTAGCCATAATCCAGGTGTCGTCTCACATTTGGCCTTTAAACATAGACCGCTTTGAAAAGTGGTGAGGATCACCAAATGTGGCAAAAATTGACCATATTTTGCTGAAAACTGCCATGAATTGCAACTTTTTTAAGCCAAAAAGCTGACATCTGATTTGATAAATGACCCACTATGTATCTATACGCAAAACTAAAACAATATTACTTAACAAATGGTCTTGGCTCTTCAGAGGCAGAGACAATTCTGGATGGTCTTCTTCCTAAGAGAGAAGACTCTCTCTAGAAGAGGTAATGGTCTAGCTCAATAGCCATGACTGGTCTCTTCTTCGGGTTGAATGATAGTTACAATAATCTGGACAACACTGGTATCTACCAGAGAGAAAAAAATAAAGAACCCTTTTGATGTTTTTGTAATATTGGGCTATCAGCCATCTCTCTGATCCTTACCTTCACACCTCCACCCATTGACTCCATTCTCTCCAGTAGGGACTTGGTCTCTAATATGTAAAGTAACTTTATAGCTTTGATCAAAGACTTTTCTTCCAGTGCTGTTATGGTGCATTAAGCCACCCATAACATATTTTGCTATGTTTTTTATATATTGTTTATATTTCCTAGATCAATTATTTGCTACTTTATATGAAAATTATAATAAAACTACAGAATAAGTATACGTCTATTTAGATCTATGCATAACCTACAATCGCAGAGTTCTCTGGTCAGCTATCTGTGGTTGAGTAGGAGCATTTGTATGTGTAGGTCAGGAACTAGCATTTGAAAGTGCAACCATTTGCCCGTTATCAGTCCATCTCAGCTCTTTATCAGCTCATGCACACGACTGATGTTTCGTGGCTCCACAAAAAGTGGTGTGCCCCTAATAGAACAGTCCTATCCCGTAATGCAGGCAATAATAGGACATGTTCTATTTTTTTGCAGAATTGTCATGAGGACATATGGACACTGAATGTACATGGAGTAATTTCCATTTTTTGTGTGGCCCCATCGAAGTGAATGGTTCTCAATACGAGTCAAAAAAAAAAAAAAGGAACAGACATGGGGAAAAAAAATACGTTCTCGTGCATGAACCCAAATTTTAATAATTTTAAAGGGTCGCTAAGCTTTGAGGAGACTTTTGTTATGATATAGCGACATATCAAACTTTTTGATTGGTGGGGGCCTGAATGTTATGACCCCAATCGATCGGTAGAACAAGGAGAAAGAAGCACTAACATGTCGCACTCTCTCTACTCACTGCAGAGAATTGAATTGAGACAAGTCCAAAGACTTTCTGTTGAGCCTGCAGCAAGGAGAGAGAGAGAGTATGACATATGAGAGCTTCTCTCTCCTCGTTCAAAAGAATGTTGGGGGTCTCAGCGCTCAGACTTCCACCAATCAAAACTTTTAATATGTCCGACTCTCTATGAACATCAAAAGTTTTATGTAAACATCTCTTCGATGCTTCAGTCCTTTTGCTTTGCCCCCAGTTTCATCATGGGAGACACATGTTGTAAATAAACTCCACAATATCAATGGTAAAGAACATTTTATTGTATTATTAAATATGCACAAAAATCATGAGAATATAACTTAACACTTTATAGACCATTACTTTTTCCAATGCCATACCGCACCTGACATTTGTGGCATATTGTAGTGAAAAGCCCTTTAAGAACCCAAACACACTCTATAAATAAAATATAGAGATCCCCATCGATGCAGTATCTCAGTACATCCAGATGTCCTCCATGGAGTTGGATGGAAGCTTCTCATGAACAAAGGATTCGAGCTGGCGGTTTCTTCTTCAGGATTTGATTGCTTCTTGAGAGATATCTTGCTCTTCTGTTCTGGAACCAAACCTATAACATAATGAAACGTTTAGTGGAAAAAATATTGTTTTGTATGGTCTTTTATATATTATGTTGATTGCCATGAAATAAGCCCACAGAAAAGTAAGCCCTAAAAATAATAGAAAATATATAAAATTATAAAATCCCTAAAAAAAAGGTAATAATGAAAATAATAATAGTAACACATGTAAGAATAGTATAATAATAGTACAGCCAAAATAATAATTACAATAATAATTAATAGTATTATTAGTATTATTATGATATATCTTGTATAATTACCTGTATATTGGGTTCTGGGATCCCTGTGATCTGAGAAATATGACATCTGCTCACAAAATCTGGATATGGGTTATAGTCAAACAGGTTCTGAAGGAACTTGATCTGCTCATTACTGTAGATGGTTTTCTTTCTGGATCGGGCACCGGAAGGCATTGTGTAAAACGGATCAATCTCTACTCTGGGCTTCTTGCATACATTTTGTCCATCAATGAAATATTTTCCTGTAGAAAATAACAATATTTTTAAAAGCGTTCTTTAAAAAAACAATATATATATATATATGTTACAAAAACTAATATACAGTATGAAATTTTTAATTTACTTTATATTAAACTAATATAATAAATTAAAAAGTACAATATCTTTTTCAATTATTCAATTGTCTTATATGATTAATAATATAATATATAATCTAACTTAAATACATATTCCAGTCTAAAAATATATCCTCTAGAGCTAGCCCCAAAATCATGTCTTCTATAGTTTAACATTATTTATTACTATTATATTATTATATACATTCACATTATCTAACAATTGAATTATACATAATTTAACAATTATTTAACAATTACATTATCGATAATTATAACGTTATAATAATGCTTTAATAACTATAAATTAACAGAAAATATATAGAAGAAATACTCACTTTTGAGTGGCTTCCTTGGTTTGTCCTCCTTGTTAGTCTCAGGGATTTTCATGTTCGTTATGTTTTGTCCCATTCTCTTCTCAGTCTGGGATCCTTCATAAATCCCTAAGATAGAAGCTAGTTCACACACTGTCTGTTGGAGGATAGCTGAGTCATGTAGATCTTCCTGTGTCTCCTTCTGTGAAATAAAACAACCAGAAGTAAAGAAATGACTTGATAGATGATCCTGGCTCCTCAGGGGAGGAGATAATGGTGGATAGTCTTCTTCTAGAGAGAGGACAGTGCAGAGGACCTGGTCTAGCTCCATATCCATGACTGGTCTCTTTAGCTGCTCTTGTTGAAATGATGGTTCCACTATTTTGGGGAAACTTATATAAGCCAGGCAATGTGTATTAGAGTACAAAAGGAGGAGTGTCTTTTTGAAGTTTTTGTAATATTGGGACAGAACCCACTTATTTGATCCTTCTACCTGATCTTCACACCTCTGTCCATCATATACATAAGGTCTTTAATATGTAAATAGACCTCACCATTGTGCCTGACATCAAAGATGATTTATTATATACAAGAAAGGAGCACCAGACAAGTCAAGAAATGGAATGTTGTACTTTGTATACTATATTCTTTATTTTACACTTTATTGTTCATATAATCTATTATTTATAAAACATTTATATACTTTATACAAGATATGGTAAATGCTATCTAAGAACTATAGAATAGGATATCAAATGGGTTTTCCAGGATGTTATTATTGCTGACATGTCCTGTTATATAATATGTTGAACAACCCCTTTAAACTATTGAATTAAAACACTGAATGGTTTAATTTAAATTAATTTTTAAACATATCTGATATAACCAGTGAAACTTAAATCTCTTTGATGATTCTTCTCAGTTTCCTCTTTTGCTTTGTCCTTACCTTTATATTCTGGGTACATTGTGGAAGCCCCATGATGTAAATGAACTCTTCAAGAGTCAAAAAATCTATGGTAAAAAGAAAAAAAATGTCTTTATTTAATAAATATATAAAAAAAGGTTTCTAAGTATTTTATACTGATGACCTATCCTGAAGAATTCACCATGCTCATGAAGCACCATGCCTGAAGTTGGACTGCCAACAATCAGATACTGATGACTTATAAAACACTTAGAAAACTTTAATTTTTTTATGAGCTTTTCCTTTAAGAACTCAAATAAATATACTATAAATAAAATATAGAGGTCCCCATTGATGCAGTATCTGAGTACATCCAGATGTCCTCCATGGAGATGGATGGAAGCTTCTCATGAACATCAGGAAGGATTTGAGCTGTCGGTTTCTTCTTTTCCAGGATTTGATTGCTTTTTGAGAGATATCTTGCTCTTCTGTTCTGGAACCAAACCTATAAAACAATAAAATGTTTAGTAAAAATATCTTTTTATATATGGTCTCTTTCATATATTGTATTGATTGCCATGAAATAAATCTAATAGAGGTAAGGTGGCCTTTATATTAGTCATAACTATCACTATGAATACATAAAATGTACACAATTGTCACAAATAGAATAATAAGCATGATTATTATAATTATAATTAATATATCTTGTATAATTACCTGTATCTTGGGTTCTGGGATCCCTGTGATCTGAGAAATACGACATCTTCTCACAAAATCTGGATATGGGTTACAGTCAAACTGGTTCAGAAGGATCTTGATCTGCTCATAACTATAGATGGTTTTCTTTCTGGATCGTGCACCTAAAGGCATTGTCTCTACTCTGGGCTTCTTACATCCATTCTGTCCATCATCAGAATGTTTTCCTATAGAAACAGAAAAGAAAAACATTTTTTGAGAACTTAAAAGAAAAACTAAATATATATATGAAATAGTCGAATATTATCTTAAGTTGTAACAGTCAAGTTATATTAACATATCTATTCTCACTATGATTTATGTTCTATATTTTTGTACAATTATTTCAATTATTGTTCTTATATGATTATATAATATAATATATAATCTAACTTAAATACATATTCCAGTCTAAAAATATATCCTCTAGAGCTAGCCCCAAAATCATGTCTTCTATAGTTTAACATTATTTATTACTATTATATTTATTATATACATTCACATTATCTAACAATTGAATTATACATAATTTAACAATTATTTAACAATTACATTATCGATAATTATAACGTTATAATAATGCTTTAATAACTATAAATTAACAGAAAATATATAGAAGAAATACTCACTTTTGAGTGGCTTCCTTGGTTTGTCCTCCTTGTTAGTCTCAGGGATTTTCATGTTCGTTATGTTTTGTCCCATTCTCTTCTCAGTCTGGGATCCTTCATAAATCCCTAAGATAGAAGCTAGTTCACACACTGTCTGTTGGAGGATAGCTGAGTCATGTAGATCTTCCTGTGTCTCCTTCTGTGAAATAAAACAACCAGAAGTAAAGAAATGACTTGATAGATGATCCTGGCTCCTCAGGGGAGGAGATAATGGTGGATAGTCTTCTTCTAGAGAGAGGACAGTGCAGAGGACCTGGTCTAGCTCCATATCCATGACTGGTCTCTTTAGCTACTCTTGTTGAAATGATGGTTCCACTATTTTGGGGAAACTTATATAAGCCAGGCAATGTGTATTAGAGTACAAAAGGAGGAGTGTCTTTTTGAAGTTTTTGTAATATTGGGACAGAACCCACTTATTTGATCCTTCTACCTGATCTTCACACCTCTGTCCATCATATACATAAGGTCTTTAATATGTAAATAGACCTCACCATTGTGCCTGACATCAAAGATGATTTATTATATACAAGAAAGGAGCACCAGACAAGTCAAGAAATGGAATGTTGTACTTTGTATACTATATTCTTTATTTTACACTTTATTGTTCATATAATCTATTATTTATAAAACATTTATATACTTTATACAAGATATGGTAAATGCTATCTAAGAACTATAGAATAGGATATCAAATGGGTTTTCCAGGATGTTATTATTGCTGACATGTCCTGTTATATAATATGTTGAACAACCCCTTTAAACTATTGAATTAAAACACTGAATGGTTTAATTTAAATTAATTTTTAAACATATCTGATATAACCAGTGAAACTTAAATCTCTTTGATGATTCTTCTCAGTTTCCTCTTTTGCTTTGTCCTTACCTTTATATTCTGGGTACATTGTGGAAGCCCCATGATGTAAATGAACTCTTCAAGAGTCAAAAAATCTATGGTAAAAAGAAAAAAAATGTCTTTATTTAATAAATATATAAAAAAAGGTTTCTAAGTATTTTATACTGATGACCTATCCTGAAGAATTCACCATGCTCATGAAGCACCATGCCTGAAGTTGGACTGCCAACAATCAGATACTGATGACTTATAAAACACTTAGAAAACTTTAATTTTTTTATAAGCTTTTCCTTTAAGAACTCAAATAAATATACTATAAATAAAATATAGAGGTCCCCATTGATGCAGTATCTGAGTACATCCAGATGTCCTCCATGGAGATGGATGGAAGCTTCTCATGAACATCAGGAAGGATTTGAGCTGTCGGTTTCTTCTTTTCCAGGATTTGATTGCTTTTTGAGAGATATCTTGCTCTTCTGTTCTGGAACCAAACCTATAAAACAATAAAATGTTTAGTAAAAATATCTTTTTATATATGGTCTCTTTCATATATTGTATTGATTGCCATGAAATAAATCTAATAGAGGTAAGGTGGCCTTTATATTAGTCATAACTATCACTATGAATACATAAAATGTACACAATTGTCACAAATAGAATAATAAGCATGATTATTATAATTATAATTAATATATCTTGTATAATTACCTGTATCTTGGGTTCTGGGATCCCTGTGATCTGAGAAATACGACATCTTCTCACAAAATCTGGATATGGGTTACAGTCAAACTGGTTCAGAAGGATCTTGATCTGCTCATAACTATAGATGGTTTTCTTTCTGGATCGTGCACCTAAAGGCATTGTCTCTACTCTGGGCTTCTTACATCCATTCTGTCCATCATCAGAATGTTTTCCTATAGAAACAGAAAAGAAAAACATTTTTTGAGAACTTAAAAGAAAAACTAAATATATATATGAAATAGTCGAATATTATCTTAAGTTGTAACAGTCAAGTTATATTAACATATCTATTCTCACTATGATTTATGTTCTATATTTTTGTACAATTATTTCAATTATTGTTCTTATATGATTATATAATATAATATATAATCTAACTTAAATACATATTCCAGTCTAAAAATATATCCTCTAGAGCTAGCCCCAAAATCATGTCTTCTATAGTTTAACATTATTTATTACTATTATATTTATTATATACATTCACATTATCTAACAATTGAATTATACATAATTTAACAATTATTTAACAATTACATTATCGATAATTATAACGTTATAATAATGCTTTAATAACTATAAATTAACAGAAAATATATAGAAGAAATACTCACTTTTGAGTGGCTTCCTTGGTTTGTCCTCCTTGTTAGTCTCAGGGATTTTCATGTTCGTTATGTTTTGTCCCATTCTCTTCTCAGTCTGGGATCCTTCATAAATCCCTAAGATAGAAGCTAGTTCACACACTGTCTGTTGGAGGATAGCTGAGTCATGTAGATCTTCCTGTGTCTCCTTCTGTGAAATAAAACAACCAGAAGTAAAGAAATGACTTGATAGATGATCCTGGCTCCTCAGGGGAGGAGATAATGGTGGATAGTCTTCTTCTAGAGAGAGGACAGTGCAGAGGACCTGGTCTAGCTCCATATCCATGACTGGTCTCTTTAGCTGCTCTTGTTGAAATGATGGTTCCACTATTTTGGGGAAACTTATATAAGCCAGGCAATGTGTATTAGAGTACAAAAGGAGGAGTGTCTTTTTGAAGTTTTTGTAATATTGGGACAGAACCCACTTATTTGATCCTTCTACCTGATCTTCACACCTCTGTCCATCATATACATAAGGTCTTTAATATGTAAATAGACCTCACCATTGTGCCTGACATCAAAGATGATTTATTATATACAAGAAAGGAGCACCAGACAAGTCAAGAAATGGAATGTTGTACTTTGTATACTATATTCTTTATTTTACACTTTATTGTTCATATAATCTATTATTTATAAAACATTTATATACTTTATACAAGATATGGTAAATGCTATCTAAGAACTATAGAATAGGATATCAAATGGGTTTTCCAGGATGTTATTATTGCTGACATGTCCTGTTATATAATATGTTGAACAACCCCTTTAAACTATTGAATTAAAACACTGAATGGTTTAATTTAAATTAATTTTTAAACATATCTGATATAACCAGTGAAACTTAAATCTCTTTGATGATTCTTCTCAGTTTCCTCTTTTGCTTTGTCCTTACCTTTATATTCTGGGTACATTGTGGAAGCCCCATGATGTAAATGAACTCTTCAAGAGTCAAAAAATCTATGGTAAAAAGAAAAAAAATGTCTTTATTTAATAAATATATAAAAAAAGGTTTCTAAGTATTTTATACTGATGACCTATCCTGAAGAATTCACCATGCTCATGAAGCACCATGCCTGAAGTTGGACTGCCAACAATCAGATACTGATGACTTATAAAACACTTAGAAAACTTTAATTTTTTTATGAGCTTTTCCTTTAAGAACTCAAATAAATACACTATAAATAAAATATAGAGGTCCCCATTGATGCAGTATCTGAGTACATCCAGATGTCCTCCATGGAGATGGATGGAAGCTTCTCATGAACATCAGGAAGGATTTGAGCTGTCGGTTTCTTCTTTTCCAGGATTTGATTGCTTTTTGAGAGATATCTTGCTCTTCTGTTCTGGAACCAAACCTATAAAACAATAAAATGTTTAGTAAAAATATCTTTTTATATATGGTCTCTTTCATATATTGTATTGATTGCCATGAAATAAATCTAATAGAGGTAAGGTGGCCTTTATATTAGTCATAACTATCACTATGAATACATAAAATGTACACAATTGTCACAAATAGAATAATAAGCATGATTATTATAATTATAATTAATATATCTTGTATAATTACCTGTATCTTGGGTTCTGGGATCCCTGTGATCTGAGAAATACGACATCTTCTCACAAAATCTGGATATGGGTTACAGTCAAACTGGTTCAGAAGGATCTTGATCTGCTCATAACTATAGATGGTTTTCTTTCTGGATCGTGCACCTAAAGGCATTGTCTCTACTCTGGGCTTCTTACATCCATTCTGTCCATCATCAGAATGTTTTCCTATAGAAACAGAAAAGAAAAACATTTTTTGAGAACTTAAAAGAAAAACTAAATATATATATGAAATAGTCGAATATTATCTTAAGTTGTAACAGTCAAGTTATATTAACATATCTATTCTCACTATGATTTATGTTCTATATTTTTGTACAATTATTTCAATTATTGTTCTTATATGATTATATAATATAATATATAATCTAACTTAAATACATATTCCAGTCTAAAAATATATCCTCTAGAGCTAGCCCCAAAATCATGTCTTCTATAGTTTAACATTATTTATTACTATTATATTTATTATATACATTCACATTATCTAACAATTGAATTATACATAATTTAACAATTATTTAACAATTACATTATCGATAATTATAACGTTATAATAATGCTTTAATAACTATAAATTAACAGAAAATATATAGAAGAAATACTCACTTTTGAGTGGCTTCCTTGGTTTGTCCTCCTTGTTAGTCTCAGGGATTTTCATGTTCGTTATGTTTTGTCCCATTCTCTTCTCAGTCTGGGATCCTTCATAAATCCCTAAGATAGAAGCTAGTTCACACACTGTCTGTTGGAGGATAGCTGAGTCATGTAGATCTTCCTGTGTCTCCTTCTGTGAAATAAAACAACCAGAAGTAAAGAAATGACTTGATAGATGATCCTGGCTCCTCAGGGGAGGAGATAATGGTGGATAGTCTTCTTCTAGAGAGAGGACAGTGCAGAGGACCTGGTCTAGCTCCATATCCATGACTGGTCTCTTTAGCTACTCTTGTTGAAATGATGGTTCCACTATTTTGGGGAAACTTATATAAGCCAGGCAATGTGTATTAGAGTACAAAAGGAGGAGTGTCTTTTTGAAGTTTTTGTAATATTGGGACAGAACCCAC
This sequence comes from Rhinella marina, assembly GCA_900303285.1. NCBI lineage: Eukaryota > Metazoa > Chordata > Amphibia > Anura > Bufonidae > Rhinella > Rhinella marina. The sequence goes on along the minus strand of ONZH01017390.1, from coordinate 4,382 downwards.
TTATTTGATCCTTCTACCTGATCTTCACACCTCTGTCCATCATATACATAAGGTCTTTAATATGTAAATAGACCTCACCATTGTGCCTGACATCAAAGATGATTTATTATATACAAGAAAGGAGCACCAGACAAGTCAAGAAATGGAATGTTGTACTTTGTATACTATATTCTTTATTTTACACTTTATTGTTCATATAATCTATTATTTATAAAACATTTATATACTTTATACAAGATATGGTAAATGCTATCTAAGAACTATAGAATAGGATATCAAATGGGTTTTCCAGGATGTTATTATTGCTGACATGTCCTGTTATATAATATGTTGAACAACCCCTTTAAACTATTGAATTAAAACACTGAATGGTTTAATTTAAATTAATTTTTAAACATATCTGATATAACCAGTGAAACTTAAATCTCTTTGATGATTCTTCTCAGTTTCCTCTTTTGCTTTGTCCTTACCTTTATATTCTGGGTACATTGTGGAAGCCCCATGATGTAAATGAACTCTTCAAGAGTCAAAAAATCTATGGTAAAAAGAAAAAAAATGTCTTTATTTAATAAATATATAAAAAAAGGTTTCTAAGTATTTTATACTGATGACCTATCCTGAAGAATTCACCATGCTCATGAAGCACCATGCCTGAAGTTGGACTGCCAACAATCAGATACTGATGACTTATAAAACACTTAGAAAACTTTAATTTTTTTATAAGCTTTTCCTTTAAGAACTCAAATAAATACACTATAAATAAAATATAGAGGTCCCCATTGATGCAGTATCTGAGTACATCCAGATGTCCTCCATGGAGATGGATGGAAGCTTCTCATGAACATCAGGAAGGATTTGAGCTGTCGGTTTCTTCTTTTCCAGGATTTGATTGCTTTTTGAGAGATATCTTGCTCTTCTGTTCTGGAACCAAACCTATAAAACAATAAAATGTTTAGTAAAAATATCTTTTTATATATGGTCTCTTTCATATATTGTATTGATTGCCATGAAATAAATCTAATAGAGGTAAGGTGGCCTTTATATTAGTCATAACTATCACTATGAATACATAAAATGTACACAATTGTCACAAATAGAATAATAAGCATGATTATTATAATTATAATTAATATATCTTGTATAATTACCTGTATCTTGGGTTCTGGGATCCCTGTGATCTGAGAAATACGACATCTTCTCACAAAATCTGGATATGGGTTACAGTCAAACTGGTTCAGAAGGATCTTGATCTGCTCATAACTATAGATGGTTTTCTTTCTGGATCGTGCACCTAAAGGCATTGTCTCTACTCTGGGCTTCTTACATCCATTCTGTCCATCATCAGAATGTTTTCCTATAGAAACAGAAAAGAAAAACATTTTTTGAGAACTTAAAAGAAAAACTAAATATATATATGAAATAGTCGAATATTATCTTAAGTTGTAACAGTCAAGTTATATTAACATATCTATTCTCACTATGATTTATGTTCTATATTTTTGTACAATTATTTCAATTATTGTTCTTATATGATTATATAATATAATATATAATCTAACTTAAATACATATTCCAGTCTAAAAATATATCCTCTAGAGCTAGCCCCAAAATCATGTCTTCTATAGTTTAACATTATTTATTACTATTATATTTATTATATACATTCACATTATCTAACAATTGAATTATACATAATTTAACAATTATTTAACAATTACATTATCGATAATTATAACGTTATAATAATGCTTTAATAACTATAAATTAACAGAAAATATATAGAAGAAATACTCACTTTTGAGTGGCTTCCTTGGTTTGTCCTCCTTGTTAGTCTCAGGGATTTCATGTTCGTTATGTTTTGTCCCATTCTCTTCTCAGTCTGGGATCCTTCATAAATCCCTAAGATAGAAGCTAGTTCACACACTGTCTGTTGGAGGATAGCTGAGTCATGTAGATCTTCCTGTGTCTCCTTCTGTGAAATAAAACAACCAGAAGTAAAGAAATGACTTGATAGATGATCCTGGCTCCTCAGGGGAGGAGATAATGGTGGATAGTCTTCTTCTAGAGAGAGGACAGTGCAGAGGACCTGGTCTAGCTCCATATCCATGACTGGTCTCTTTAGCTGCTCTTGTTGAAATGATGGTTCCACTATTTTGGGGAAACTTATATAAGCCAGGCAATGTGTATTAGAGTACAAAAGGAGGAGTGTCTTTTTGAAGTTTTTGTAATATTGGGACAGAACCCACTTATTTGATCCTTCTACCTGATCTTCACACCTCTGTCCATCATATACATAAGGTCTTTAATATGTAAATAGACCTCACCATTGTGCCTGACATCAAAGATGATTTATTATATACAAGAAAGGAGCACCAGACAAGTCAAGAAATGGAATGTTGTACTTTGTATACTATATTCTTTATTTTACACTTTATTGTTCATATAATCTATTATTTATAAAACATTTATATACTTTATACAAGATATGGTAAATGCTATCTAAGAACTATAGAATAGGATATCAAATGGGTTTTCCAGGATGTTATTATTGCTGACATGTCCTGTTATATAATATGTTGAACAACCCCTTTAAACTATTGAATTAAAACACTGAATGGTTTAATTTAAATTAATTTTTAAACATATCTGATATAACCAGTGAAACTTAAATCTCTTTGATGATTCTTCTCAGTTTCCTCTTTTGCTTTGTCCTTACCTTTATATTCTGGGTACATTGTGGAAGCCCCATGATGTAAATGAACTCTTCAAGAGTCAAAAAATCTATGGTAAAAAGAAAAAAAATGTCTTTATTTAATAAATATATAAAAAAAGGTTTCTAAGTATTTTATACTGATGACCTATCCTGAAGAATTCACCATGCTCATGAAGCACCATGCCTGAAGTTGGACTGCCAACAATCAGATACTGATGACTTATAAAACACTTAGAAAACTTTAATTTTTTAAAAGCTTTTCCTTTAAGAACTCAAATAAATACACTATAAATAAAATATAGAGGTCCCCATTGATGCAGTATCTGAGTACATCCAGATGTCCTCCATGGAGATGGATGGAAGCTTCTCATGAACATCAGGAAGGATTTGAGCTGTCGGTTTCTTCTTTTCCAGGATTTGATTGCTTTTTGAGAGATATCTTGCTCTTCTGTTCTGGAACCAAACCTATAAAACAATAAAATGTTTAGTAAAAATATCTTTTTATATATGGTCTCTTTCATATATTGTATTGATTGCCATGAAATAAATCTAATAGAGGTAAGGTGGCCTTTATATTAGTCATAACTATCACTATGAATACATAAAATGTACACAATTGTCACAAATAGAATAATAAGCATGATTATTATAATTATAATTAATATATCTTGTATAATTACCTGTATCTTGGGTTCTGGGATCCCTGTGATCTGAGAAATACGACATCTTCTCACAAAATCTGGATATGGGTTACAGTCAAACTGGTTCAGAAGGATCTTGATCTGCTCATAACTATAGATGGTTTTCTTTCTGGATCGTGCACCTAAAGGCATTGTCTCTACTCTGGGCTTCTTACATCCATTCTGTCCATCATCAGAATGTTTTCCTATAGAAACAGAAAAGAAAAACATTTTTTGAGAACTTAAAAGAAAAACTAAATATATATATGAAATAGTCGAATATTATCTTAAGTTGTAACAGTCAAGTTATATTAACATATCTATTCTCACTATGATTTATGTTCTATATTTTTGTACAATTATTTCAATTATTGTTCTTATATGATTATATAATATAATATATAATCTAACTTAAATACATATTCCAGTCTAAAATATATCCTCTAGAGCTAGCCCCAAAATCATGTCTTCTATAGTTTAACATTATTTATTACTATCATATTTATTATATAATTCACATTATTTAACATTTAAATTATTGAAAATTATATAGTTCTATATTGTTTTGATAACTTTAAATCAATAGAAAATATATAGAAGAAATACTCACTTTTATGAGTGGCTTCCTTGGTTTTGTCCGTCCTTGTTAGTCTCAGGGATTGAACAGTTCGTTATGTTTTGTCCCATTCTCTTCCAGTCTGGAGATTCTTCATAAATCCCTAAGATAGGAGCTAGTTCACACACTGTCTGCTGGAGGATAGCTGAGTGATGAAGAGCTTCCTGTGTCTCTTCTGTGAAATTAAATAACCAGAAGTAAAGAATGACTTGATAGATGTCTGCTCCTCAGGGGAGGAGATAATACTGGAAGTCTTCTTCTAGAGAGAGGACAGTGCAGAGGACCTGGTCTAGCTCCATATCCATGACTGGTCTCTTCAGCTGCTTGGTGAAATGATGGTTCCATTATTTTGGGGAAACTTATATCAGCCAGG
>ONZH01017389.1:0-91259 GCA_900303285.1 Rhinella marina | reverse complement strand
GCAGTAGAAGAAAGCATCTTTTATTACTACTGAACGGTCTTAGTCTAAAATTAGTCTAAAACATAAGTTATATTTATGCTAACCGGAATACCCCTTTTAACAGTGTCATCCACAGCACTCTGCCCCTTTAAAGCAGTGAATAGAAATGGCTGAGCTCCTCAGCTTGCTGCTAATTACCTGGCTAGGTTGTTATGGAAACCTGTGTGCATCTGGAGAAAATGGCAGTTGGCAGTGAAATGCTCCCAGACTAATATTGGCTAATGGAGATCATGTTTTGGGGAATATCTTGGGAACGATACATCCTAGAGAGCTGAGACCTGGTCTAAAAACTTCCCGGACACCTAACGTACCTGTGTGCCCGAATTTGGTGAAAATTGGTCCAGTAGTTTGGTCGTGCATAAAGAACAGACAGACAGACAGACAGAAACTCATTTTTATAATATTAAGAGATGAGATATACAAACACTTTAAATATTATGCACACATATCACACATGTAAAGGTGTAATTGAAACTTCTGCCATACATATTACATATATAACATACTGTATGTACCCATACACAGTTATTACAGATACACATACACATTCATACACTTGTCACACATAACACTTACCATTCCTGCAGATGGTTCGACATTTGTCTCCAAACATCCCATGAAATCAGCTGAGGGCAGCTACTCGGGGAGGGGGGAGCACAGGACCAGGGCCGGCGTTAGGGGGGGGCAAACTGGGCAATTGCCCAGGGCCCCCATCGTCTAAGGGGCCCCCTGCTTCAGTGCTGCTGTTCAGCTTCCATGTTTGTGAAGCAAGCAGGAGGACAGCTAAACAGCTGCACTTTACAGTGCAGAAATCATTACCACATTGCTGACCAGGACCTGCGATGTGGAGGAGGCAGAGCTAAGCTGAGAAGAGGGGATGAAGGAACCTGCCATGACGTCACCATCATGTGACTAGAACAGGAGGCGGAGCTCAGCAGGGCAGTAAAGTAAAGAAGACCAGTGATGCATAGGAAGAAGTGAAGGAGGATTCAATGTAAGTGCCAGGGAAATGCTGGGAGTTGTAGTCCTCTCCTCTTATACCTCCTGTTATGTAATATCAGAGTACATTACAAGAGGAGGGATAAGTGGAGAGGACTATAACTCCCAGCATGTCCAAGCAGTTATGTAATATCAGGGTATGTTACAACACCCTGGATATGCTGGGAGTTGTAGTCATCACCTCTTATACCTCTTATAATGTACTCTGATATACATAATAACTGCTTGGACATGCTGGGAGTTGTAGTCTTCTCTTATACCACCTCTTGTAATGTACTCTGATAATACATAATAACAGCTTGGACATGCTTGGAGTCAGGGGCGTAGCTATAGGGGGTGCAGAGGTAGCAGTCGCTACCGGGCCCAGGAGCCTTAGGGGGCCCAAAGACCCTTGTGCTACATAAGAGAAAACACAAAGAACTGAGGGAATGGGGGCCCAAGCTGAACTCTTGCACCAGGGCCCACGAGCCGTTAGCTACGCCCCTGCTTGGAGTTGTTGTCCCAACCTCTTATACGTCCCCTGTAATGTGCTCTGATATTAAATAATGACTTAGACATGCTGGGAGTTATAGTCCTCTCCTGTTATACCTCCTGATGTAATGTGTTCTGAGTTAGGGCCGGGACAATGGATAGGGAAGAGTAGTCATCTGCCTAGGGCACCACTTCACTACCCATAAAGGGAGGGGGGGGGGGGGTGCATGGTCGTCCAACTGCACAAAACTTAGGCCGCTAGGCCTCAAGCCTGTGAGGCATTAGAACAGTGAAAGAAGCCGCAATGACATCAACACAACCTCCTGCGCTGGTGCTCGCATGATGATGTGATGACGTGAGACCCAGAGCAGGAGCGGTGATGTCATTGGGACGGCTAGGGTGGCCATCCGTCCGGTTTTTGGCTGGACAGTCCGGTTTTTGGACTCCTGGTCCTCCGTCCAGCTAAAGGCCAGGACGGACGGCCAGAAGTCCTCCTTTTTGGGGGCGCAGGAAGCAATGAGCGCTTCCATCAATACAGATGGAAGCGCTCATTGCAGGAGCTGGGTCCTGGTACTCACCGCTCAGCTCCTCTGCGCTCCGGTACCTTCCTTGTCTTCCTGTGTGCGCTGCACACGCCTGACTGGGTACAGCGTCAGGACGTAGTGCGCGCACTCTGACCTGAGGCTGCACGCAGTCAGGTGACAGTGCAGAGCGGGCAGTGAAGAGAGAAGAGCGTCGGAGCGGAGCAGGTAAGATTTTATTTATTTTTTTTATGGGGCACAGTGGGCTGATCTGAGGTGGCACTACAGGCTGATCTGAGGTCTGACCGTCTGAAGGGGGCACTACAGGCTGATCTGAGGTCTGAAGGGGGCACTACAGGCTGATCTGAGGTCTGAAGGGGGCACTACAGTGCTGATCTGAGGTTCTGAAGGGGGCACTACAGGCTGATCTGAGGTCTGAAGGGGGCACTACAGGCTGATCTGAGGTCTGAAGGGGCACTACAGGCGGATCTGAGGTCTGAAGGGGGCACTACAGGCTGATCTGAGGTCTGAAGGGGGCACTACAGGCTGATCTGAGGTCTGAAGGGGGCACTACAGGCTGATCTGAGGTCTGAAGGGGGCACTACAGGCTATCTGAGGTCTGAGGGGGCACTACAGGCTGATCTGAGGTCTGAAGGGGGCACTATAGGCTAATCTGAGGTCTGAAGGGGGCACTATAGGGCTAAATCTGAGTCTGAAGGGGGCACTACTACAGGGCTAGATCTGAGGTCTGAAGGGGGCACTACAGGCTGATCTGAGGTCTGAAGGGGGCACTACAGGCTAATCTGAGGTCTGAAGGGGGCACTCAGTTAATCTACAGGGCTAAATCTTGAGGTCTGAGGCGACAGGGGCACTACAGGCTAGAATCTGAGTCTGAAGGGGGCACTACAGGCTAATCTGAGGTCTGAAGGCACTAAGGTCTGAAGGGGGCACTACAGGCTGATCTGAGGTCTGAAGGGGGCACTACAGCTTGATCTGAGGTCTGAAGGGGCACTACGGGCTGATCTGAGGTCTGAAAGGGGCACTGCTGATTGAGGTCTGAAGGGGGCACTACGGGCTGATTTGAGGTCTGAAGGGGGCCACTACAGGCTGAATTCTGAGGGGGGCACTACAGGCTAATCTGAGGTCTGAAGGGGGCACTACAGGCTGATCTGAGGTCTGAAGGGGGCACTACAGGCTGATCTGAGGTCTGAATGGGGCACTACGGGCTGATTTGAGGTCTGAAGGGGGCACTACGGGCTGATTTGAGGTCTGAAGGGGGCACTACAGGCTGATTGAGGTCTGAAGGGGCTACAGGCTGATTTGAGGTCTGAAGGGGGCACTACAGGCTGATTTGAGGTCTGAAGGGGGCACTAAGGCTGATTTGAGGTCTGAAGGGGGCACTACAGGCTGATCTGAGTCTGAAGGGGGCACTACAGGCCTGATTTGAGGTCTGAAGGGGGCACTACAGGCTAATCTGAGGTCTGAAGGGGGCACTACAGGCTGATCTGAGGTCTGAAGGGGGCACTACAGGCTGATCTGAGGTCTGAAGGGGGCACTACAGGCTGATTTGAGGTCTGAAGGGGCACTACAGGCTGATCTGAGGTCTGAAGGGGGCACAGTGGGCTGATGTGAGGTCTGATGGGGGCACTGTGGGCTGATCTGAGGTCTGAAGGGGGCACTGTGGGCTGATCTGAGGTCTGAAGGGGGCACTGTGGGCTGATCTGAGGTCTGAAGGGGGCACTACAGGCTGATGTGAGGTCTGATGGGGGCACAGTGGGCTGATGTGAGGTCTGAAGGGGGCACAGTGGGCTGATGTGAGGTCTGAAGGAGGCCCTGTGGGCTGATCTGAGGTCTGATGGGGGCACTGTGGGCTGATGTGAGGTCTGATGGGGCACTGTGGGTTGATCTGAGGTCTGATGGGGGCACAGTGGGCTGATGTGAGGTCTGATGGGGGCACAGTGGGATGATTTGAGGACCATTACAGCGGGTCCTTATTATTTCTGGGAGCACTACTGGAGGCACTATGGGAAAATGGTTTCTATTATGGGGAATTATTACTACTACCAGGGGTACTATTGGGGGTGTTACTATTATTAGTACAATATGGAGGGCACTACTGCTAAAAAGGGATACTGGTGGAGCATTATCACTATTGGGGCACTATTACTAATGGGACACTCTAGGAGAGAATTATTAGTGGGAGCACGGTGACTATATGGGGTCCTACCTATATGGCACTGTTATATCTACAGTATAGTATTTGGGGACATTGGGGAGCACAGTGGGCGCAGTATTTTAGGCAGCAGCAGGATAACAGTAAAAGTGGGTAATCTATGATGTCTTTGTTGCAGAGAGAAGATGGAGCTGAAAGAAGTGTCATGGCGGTGTGGGCCAAAGAGAAGATGAGAAAAGAGAAGATCTACATCAGGAAGACGTCACTGGATGTAAGAGGTAAGTGGTGCTGTATCATCTGGTATGTCTGGTGCTGGTTAGTATAATGTCCATCCAGATATGTGTCACCTGCCGGTATATGGTATGTTACTGCTGCAGCCAATCAGTGCTCTAATGCTGAGAACTGGCTGCAGTGGTCACATGCCATACACCTGCCCATCAGTGTGCACATCACCAGCACTATGACAGATGTGCACACTCGCCCATTACATGCCTGTCAGTCTTTGTTTACGTGGCAGCAGCAATGATGCCAGAAAGTCCAGCGTGTCACAGGCGTCACCACTGCAGCCATATAACCAAAGCATTCAATGGCAGGGAGGGAACAGCTGAGAATTGTGGATTTCTTTTCCATCTGCCATATTTTATTTTTAATTACTGAACAATCCTCTTTATTCTAACCATAGAGCGGTATTTTTATAGTTAGGCTTGAATTTTCATGTGGTGGGGGTGGGGGTGTATGTGTGGTAAGAGCCAGGGGAGGTGTGATGGGTGACGGTGTACGAGCCGATTGGGGGGCGTGGTTTGGCAGATTGGGGGGCATGGTTTAGCAGATTGGGGGCGTGGTTTAACATGTTGGGGGTGTGGCCCGAAAATGTCCTCCTTTTTGACATGAACCGGTGGCCACCCTAGGGACGGCATGCATCGGGGACGCAGCAACACAAGCCCACAGATAGAACTGTGATGTGCATCACACACAGCGGCAGGGGGACGGGACGGAGCTGTTTTTTTTTTTTTTAATATACTAAATGTCCGCACCGCTGGGGGCAGCAGGGGAAGGAGATCATTATATATACTTGTGAAGAAAGAATGAATGAAGATTTCTTGCATACCTTTGTACTCACTGTTGAAAAAGGCACATCTGCCGAAACACGTCCAAGTGGACACTGTATAAGCCATATTGATCGAATAAAAGCCAAGCATTAAGAAATATACAACACGCTTGCTGGGATTTTCTTCACTATTTGCGGGGTTTGCTCCTTCTCGCGCAACGTGGAACCAGGATCGGGTGCTGGCCAAGCTGCTATTCCATTATATATAATTGGCACTACTGGGGGGAGAATGGAGGAGCATTATATACCCAGTATCGTATTGATCCGAGTGCAAAAGTATTGATTGGGTATTGAAAGTTCGATACTTGGTGCAACCCGAACTACAAGGGCTCTGTAGGGGCGTTATTATTATTTGACGCAATATGGAGGGCATTGCTACTAATGGAGGCTATCTTGGGGAGTATTATCATTATTGGGGGCACTAATTCTAATGAGGGCACTCTGGGTGTATAGTATAGTGTTTATGGACATGGGGGGAGCACAGCGGGCACTGTATTCGGGGTAGCTTAAAGAGGTTTTCCGAGTTTTTTCATATTGATGACTTGTCCTCAGGATAGGTCATCAATCGCAGATCGGTGGGAGTCTGACACCTGGCACCCCTGCTGATCAGCTGTTTGAGGAGACGGCGTGCGCTGTGCACATGTGCCATCTCTATTGTCTCTTCCTGCTCTGCTGCTGTATGTCTATGGGACTGCAACAGTGAACAGCACACGCCGTCTCCTCAAACACCTGATCAGTGGGGGTGCCAGGTTTCAGACATCGGATTGTGTTTTTAGCAAATTACTATAAGATTTGGGGCCCCATTTTTTATTTTGCCCAGGGCCACATTTTGTCTAAAACCGGCCCTGCACAGGACAGGTTTAGTAAAGTCTTTGTGTATCATATATCCCCCTTCCCCCTGTGTGCCAGCTACTAGCAGTGAGATGCAGAGGCAGGGGAAGGAGGTAACTGCAGGCTCTGTGTCAGCCTGTGTGAACAGGAGTGTGGCCACATGTTGGTTGGTGGGGGAATAGTAATCCCCAACCTTCTGTCAGCCACTCTGGCTAGAGAGGACTAGGCCATGTGAGGACTGGGAGGGAGGACATGTACTACATACAAGCAGCTCTCCCAAGCTGCTCTCCATGAGACTGGAGTGGTGGATGGGGCCTCTGCTTTGAGTTGGGAAGTGTCCGGCACCCGAACATTATTGGGGGATGCGCTCTTATCCACTAGCTGTAGAAGACGAATATTTTTATTTATAAGGATAGAAAAAGAACCCCTTTATCCCAGTGTGCCCCCTGTCCCTCTGCTTTCTTATCTCCTGCTGCTGAACTGCTCCGAGCAGCCCCTGCACGAGCACAAGCTTAATATTGGAACTGAGACTCTATTCGAAGTTCCATAATGAAGCTGCAGTGCTTTGGTCCCATGTGCTGACAGGGGAAGTTTACAGAAAGCCCGTATAGGAAGCACATGCAGTCTGTAGATCAAAAACAAAACCAAAATAAATTAAAAAAAACACAACCTATTGGAGAAATTATTTTCTCCACACAATAAACTAGTGACATACATATGTATTATTAGTGACATATGTATTATTCAATAGTGAATAGTGTAAATAACCTTTAAAGTTCATGTATATGGCTTTATTACCACTCTACAACCTCTGATGTGAGACTGGTCCCTACTGTACCTGTGTGCAACTCACTAACCCTACCTAGATGCTAATGTTCAGGGTGAGAAATGACTAATAATGTTATATTGTTCTGAGTCCATACTATACACTCATACAAGAGCATAAAGCTGTCACAGCTAGCAAAACTAGTTTGACTGCATTTTTAAGGTCAAAGTAGCGAATGGAAAGCAGTCCTATTCACCTCAATGTGGACTGCAGAAGTCCTTGTGCTTGACGCCACAACAACTCCACCCAAATGAATGGAATTGACTTTAAGTTGCAGAAATTTTTTGTAACAAAGTCTGTCATGTGTGAAGACACCCTAAGGTGTTGAGATAAAGCCCAAAATAACAAAGCAACTATGGCTAATGTGCCTACACGACAAAATTAATTACATGTTGAGGCATGTTGCCAGGTAGCCTCAGCCTTAGCCTTAATCAGAGGTGTACTGAGTCTTTCTGCCTGCTGAGGAAAAAAGTAAATTGGTGCTAGTGTTTGTAGGTTTTAAGTATCCATGTCAGGAAATCCAGAGCAAATGCTGTATCTGTTGGAGAATATTTCTTACACGGGTTATCCAAGACTAATGAAAACCCCCAGGGTGAATGACACCCTGGACAAGTGAGAGAAGTGGTACTGTGCAGTGTCCATATAATCAGAAAAAGAGCAGATACTGAGAATTATAGCCAGTATGCAAGACAAGAGAAGTGGTACTGTGCAGTGTCCATATATACAGAATAAGAGCAAATACTGAGAATTACACCCAAGATACAGGACAGGAGAAGTGGTACTGTGCAGTGTCCATATATACAGAATAAGGGCAGATACTGAGAATTCCACTCAGTATACAGGACAAGAGAAGTGGTACTGTGCAGTGTCCATATATACAGAATAAGAGCAGATACTGAGATTTACATCCAGTATACAGGACAAGAGAAGTGATACTGTGCAGTGTCCATATATACAGAATAAGAGTAGATCCTTAGAATTCCACCCAGTATGCAGGACAAGAGAAGTGGTACTGTGCAGTGTCCATATATACAGAATAAGAGCAGATACAGAGAATTACACCAAGTATACAGGACAGAAGTGGTACTGTGCAGTGTCCATATATACAGAATAAAAGTAGATCCTGAGAATTACATCCAATATGCAGGACAAGAGAAGTGGTACTGTGCAGTGTCCATATATACAGAATAAGAGCAGATCCTGAGAATTACACCCAGTATACAGGACAAGAGAAGTGGTACTATGCAGTGTCCATATATACAGAATAAGAGCAGATCCTGAGAATTACACCCAGTATACAGGACAAGAGAAGTGGTACTGTGCAGTGTCCATATATACAGAATAAGAGCAGATAGCGAGAATTACACCCACTATATAGGACAAGAGAAGTGGTATTGTGCAGTGTCCATATATACAGAATAAGAGCAGATACTGAGAATTACACCCAGTATGCAGGTCAAGAGAAGTGGTACTGTACATTGTCCATATATACAGAATAAGAGCAGATAGTGAGAATTGCACCCCCTATACAGGACAAGAGAAGTGGTATTGTGCAGTGTCCATATATACAGAATAAGAGCAGATACTGAGAATTACTCCCAGTATGCAGGACAAGAGAAGTGGTACTGTGCAGTGTTCATATATACAGAATAAGAGAAGATAGTGAGAATTACATCCAGTATACAGGACAAGAGAAGTGGTACAGTGCAGTGTCCATATATACAGAATAAGAGCAGGTAGTGAGAATTACACCCACTATACAGGACAAGAGAAGTCGTACTATGCAGTGTCCATATTTACAGAATAAGATCATGATTTACAGAGCAGATCATGAGAATTATACCCAGTATGCAGGAGAAGAGAAGTGGTACTGTGCAGTGTCCATATATACAGAATAAGAGCAGATACTGAGAATTATAGCCAGTATGCAGGAAAAGAGAAGTGGTACTGTGCAGTGTCCATATATACAGAATAAGAGCAGATACTGAGAATTACAGCCAGTATGCAGGACAAGAGATGTGGTACTGTACAGTGTCATATATACAGAATCCAGAATCCATATATGCTAGTTGTCTATATATATATAATATATAAAGCTGAGTATATATATGTATGTGTGTATGTCTGCTAAAGGAATCTGCACCGTCACAGCGACAATCAAGAAATTTGGCACACAGGTACATCAGATGTCCGGGAAGGTTTTAGAACGGGTCTCAGCTTTCCAGGACGTACAGTTCCTGAGATATTTCCAAAAAATGCATTAGCCAATAGAAGCCTGGTCACATGACCCTTATTAGCCAATAGAAGCTTGTAGACAGTTAGTCTCCACACACACACAGATTCACACCAGGTTTCCATAACAACCTAACCATTTTCCTTCACTGCTGTAAAGGGGCAGAGTGCTGTGGATGACACTGTTAAAGGGGTATTCCGGTTATCATAAATATAAGTTATGTTTTAGACTAACTCATCATCAATCATTACCTAATATAATATAAATTTCACATATTTACCGTTCAGTAGTAACAAAAGATGTTTTCTTCCACTGCTGTTTTCTTCTACCCACTGTGTTTCCTCATAAATTACTATGAGATCGACCTGTAATTTAGGCCACCCTCAAAAGAAGGACTTAAAAGCCACACCCCCTGGTCCCGCTAAACCACGCCCCGACGCGGTCAGGTCACGCCCCCTTCCACTCCGCAGCTGACGGGGATTGAAAAGATAAAGGTAAAAATCAACTTCACTCAGTTGCAGGGGTGGGACGGAGGGTGACTTTCTCCCTGCAGCTCATGTTCAGACTGCACAGTGCTGCTGTCTGAGAGTGAGCTGTTCAAAAGGACATCCCTGTGTCCGTCCAGGCCCTGCGCATGACGGAGGGCAGGGAGTCTGAAAACCGGACTGTCCAGCCTAAAACCGGACCTATGGCCACCCTAGGGGCAGGCTTATGTTAGGGTTGCCAGAAGTGCCTGGACGGACACAGGGATGTCCACCCTTTCAGTAGCTCATGCTCAGGCAGCTTCTCCTCTGTGTCTTCACTGAGCCAGGGGGTGTGGCCTCATGTTTAGGGGTGTGGCTTCATGGGGACTGGGGGCAGGGCTTCACGTTTGAGGGCATGGCCGGAGGAGTGGCCACCCTGACTGCTGTGGAGGTCAGTTAAAGGAGAGCGCACTGTAGAGGTCACTCTCAATATCTTTTAACGACACACAAAAACATTAAATAAAATAGATGAAATATACCCGGGCGAAGCCGGGTCCTTCTGCTAGTACAGAATAAGAACAGATTCTGAGAATTATCAGATTGACACGGGTTCTGACTCCTGACACTGTAACCAATCAGCTGCTTGCAGGAGCTCCTGGTGCCAGAAACAGACACTAGAACTTTACAGTTCCATCCCCCAGTAGTGGCTGGGACTGGTTACAGCTGTGCTACTCCCTTTCACATTAATGGGACCCTTCATTATTCAGTCAAATGTAATATTCTTTCATGTATTTTATCACATTTCCAATGTTTTGTTTTAATCACAATTAACTGCATTCTGCTAATCAACCACTAGATGTCCTTAAAATCACAGATAATAGAAGTGAAAAATACTAGCCATCAGGTGATCCCAGAGAAATAGCATATTACCCTTTTGAAGATGTTGAGGAAACTCATAGTGTAATAAAAGGAAATATCTGATGAAGAACTCCTTTTTAAATGGAAGCCAGCACAGAGATCAGCTTCTCCAGCTCCCTTATGAATAGTGGTTGTCAGATTGAAACAATAGGGGTAATTTACTAATATTGCTACACCAGCTTTAGGTGTAAAAAAAAAAAGACCCCTTTTTTGCAACTTTTTAAACACCTGTGCAACAAAATTTTGTCATGTGCACATTTTTATGCCATCCTTGTCACTTCAAAGTGGTGGGATTAACATTTACACCTCAAAACATAAAAGAGGTATGAAAACTACTCCAGTTTTGACTTCAGGTGCATGGACCTCCAGAGGTGCGCACAATTTATGACAAGGCCTGCGCCTCTTAGGAGCTTCCTCTGCCAGCGCAAGGGCTATCAAATAGGAGTATAAAAAGCCTGTCTTTGATAAATGACCCCCAATCTCTTTAACCCCTTTGTGATCACAATACGCCTTTTTTTACGGCAGTCACTAAGGGGCCTTAGGCTGGGCTGCTGCTTTTATGGTGGCCCAGTGTAAGCGCTGTATGGGTCTCCCATAAGAGCCGCACTCCTGCTCTAATGGCCCAGACTGGGTGGAGCTCCGTTGCAGGCTGTTAAAAACCTTACATGATGCGGGCAATCTAAGTAGTTACAAAGGGAGCGGAATCCCTCTGTCTCCCATTGGCACCCCACAAATTAGATTGCGGGATGCTAATGGTAGGGCAGACAGGCCAGGGCCTAGTGAGGGCCTTTCTCCAGAGTTTCCCAGGCTTGGTAAATGTCAGTATAAGGCTTCTTTCACACGAACGTTGTGTTTTGCGGTCCGCAAATTGCGGATCCGCAAAAACAAGGGATGGTATCCGTGTGCATTTCGTATTTTGCGGAACGGAACAGCTGGCCTCTAATAGAACAGTACTATTCTTGTCCATAATACGGACAAGAATAGGACATGCGCTATTTTTTTTTGTGGGCTACGGAACGGACATACGGATGCGGATAGCACATGGTGTGCTGTCCGCATTCTTTGCGGACCCATAGAAATGAATGGGTCCCCATTTTTCATGTGAAAAATGCGGATCGGAGTCCGCAAAAACAACGTTCGTGTGAAAGAGGCCTAAGGCTACATTCACACGACCGTATGAATGAGTCCACATCCGTTCTGCAATTTTGTGGAACGGGTGCAGACCCATTCATTTCTATAGGGCCGCAAAAGATGTGCTGTCCGCATCTGTTGCTCTGTGCTGCAGCCCTGCAAAAAGAATAGAACATGTCCCATTCTTGTCCGCAATTGCGGACAAGAATAGGCATTTTCTTTGATAGCTGCGGCATGTGCGGTCTGCAAATTGTGGAACGCACATGGGTAGGTATCCGTGTTTTGCGGATCTGCATTTTGCAGATCCGCAAAACACAACGTTCGTATGAATGTAGCCTAACACTGACATTAAAATACTGTGCCCTACATTGTACAGAAGCAATCAAAGTATCGCCTATCATAGTTCCTTTGTGGGACTATTAAATGGTTAAAAAAGTAAACAAAAATATGTTAAGCAAAAAAAATGTTTGTTTCCATTAAAAAAAAACACTTTCCTAATGAAAAATTTGAAAAAAAATATATCTCCACGTATTTGGTATCTCTGCGTCTATAATGACCTGCACTATGCAATTATCATTTAATTTATCCTGTACAGTAAACATTGTAAAAAATAAACAAAAAGGCAAGAATTCTTGCTTTTTGCCACCAAAAATGGAATAAAAAGTGACCAAAAAGTGTTATATACCCCAAAATGATACCAATGAAAACTACAAGTTGTTCTGCAAAAAATCAAGCCCTCACGCAGCTCCATAGAAAGAAAAATAAAAAAATAAAAAATATGGGTCTTAGGATGCCGCCATAAAAAAATTTCTTCTTTCTTTTAAAAAAAAAGGTTTTTATTGTGCAAAATTTATAACGTAACAATTCAGTGGCAGTATTGTTTTTCCTATCCCCCTCTTAGTTATACAAGGTGGCCCTCGCAAAAATAGCCTGCCCTTAATATCTCTAAACCAAAATGCCTAATAGCAAATCTGTCCTAGTCGCCCATACCAACCAATCAGAGCTCAGCTTTCAATTCCTACAGAGCTCTGAAAAAAATTAAAGCTTAGCTTTGATTGGTTGCTATGGACAACTAAGACAGGTTTACAATTAGGCAGTTTGGTTTGAAGACGGGATATTTTGTTGTGGACCAACCTGTAGTATATAACTGTCCATATATACAGTAGAACTTTCCACTGCCTCCCTGCATTGACAGTAGCGATAGGTTACTGCTCGCTGACACGTGTCTCACGGTGGTTGGTTAGTTACTCAGCGCCTCGGGAATACAGAAGAACTCAATGACAGTGCTGGCCACACTGATCAGAGAGAAATAGCAGGAAGAGAAATATGTATTTAGGATACAGATATTAATCCATTGTCCATTATGCGAGAGCAGTGGGGGCAGCCACCTAGCAATTCCCATCTCAGCCGTCTTCCCCAGTCAGCACAGCACAGCACTGTACTGTACTTAGGAAGATGGCTGTGCCTTGGCAATGTTCATTTAAAGGGGTTGTCCACTTTCTGGCGAATTGTGACCAATGTGTTTGTAAGATGAATATGACACTGACTAATATAGTCTTTGTTGATATTCAGTTTCCTATATTTCAGAAACAATATATTTTTTTTTAGGCAAATTTGTGCTGTCCACATAGAGGTGTTGTCCATAAGATGGCCACTTATGGACAGTTATGTGTTCACTCAGTCTCCTCCTGAATGGAGGTGCTATCACATGGAAGTGATTTGCCTGGTCACATGACACTCCATCAGCAGCCATTTTATGGACCGAACCTCTGTGTGGACAGCACACAGGACTTGACAAGAGACATAAATGAAATATAGAAAATGGCACAGAATTTCAACAAAGGCTGTATTAATAAGTGCCATATGATCAGCTGAAAAAAACCCCATGACACTTACACTTTAATAAAAGTTAATCAGCAAATTACGTGTTCTCCAAAGTGGTACTATTATGAGCTACAACTTGTCCTGCAAACACCATGCCTTAATCAGCTAATTTTTTTACCCAGTTCTCCCTGCCAACAGGGTAACCTCATACCTTCCAACTTTTTGGACGGTCAAAGACACTTTGGGTTCATTGTGTGAAAGGTCCATTTTTCTTGCACATCTAAATACGTCAATACTTGTATTTTAAACAATAGCCCAAACATTTTCTGAATATAGAAATGTCTAAAATTCAAATTGCATCAACTAATGAAATAATATACAAGACGGGCTCTAATATACAGATAAGAACCAGACAAAAGCTTTCTGGGTCAATATTGTAAATGTAATGATGCAAATCTATACCTCTGATTAAAAAGAGGGACAGAGAGACTTAGGTCCAAAGTAGGGACGGTCCCTCCAAAAGAGTTCTGTAACCTGTTCACCGGGGGAAGGAGGTTTCTGGCACTCTGCTAGTGGCTGTTAACAGAGAGAACAAGAAATCCAGACACAACAGCAGCATACCTCCCAACTTTGTAAACTACCAAAGAGGGACACATTGTGCAGCAATTTTTTTTTTATTCAGCACTATGCCACACCTCTAAATCCGCCCAAAACCTGACTATATGCCTAATCCCACCCAGTCCCCTTAATGCCCCCACATAGTAATTATTACCCCTTCATGCCACTGCACAGTATTTATGCCCACATTGTGTGTTCACAGAATTATGCCCAGCTGTGCTCCCAGTGATATGCCCACATTGTTCCCCCCAGGAATATACCCACATTGTGACCCCAGTAATATGCCCAACTGTGCCCCCAGTAATATGCCCAGCTATGCCCCCAGTAATATACCCAGCTATGCCCCCAGTAATATGCCCAGTTGTGCCCCAATAATATGCCCAGCTGTGCCCTCAGTAATATACCCACATTGTGCCCCCTGTAATATGCCCACATTGTGCCCCTAGTATATATGCCCAGCTGTGCCCCCAGTAATATGCCCACATTGTGCCCCCCTGTAATATGCCCACATTGTGCCCCTCACAGAAAGTAAAAAAATAAATAAACACCATATACTTACCTTCTTCCTAGCAGCAACAGCAGGACATCGGCTGCTCTGGAGGGGGCGGAGCCTAGGCTAACTGCTGGCCGGCCCTGTCCCCCACACAGACCAGAGGTATGGAGAGCTGGCAGGAATTATGAAGCAGAGAGCTGATGCCGGCGACGGCTCTCTGCTTCATTATGGCAACTGTCTCTGATTCCTACCGATGCAGAGGCAGCTGCCAGAAAACGGGACATACCTCCCCCATACCGGGACAGCGGGGCAACCACTGTACCTGTCCTGTTGGATCCAGGATGGTTGGGAGGCAGGGCTGCTTCTGCCACGAGGCGAGATGAGAATCTTGCCTCGGGTGACAGTTTTCTGTATTTCTGAGGGGCGGCATCCACACTGCAGTTAAACACTGCTGGTGGATGCCGCTCCGTGTTTCCTTTAAGCTGTGCCGCCCCTTCCCTCCCTGGAGCGCAGGGAGCTGCGGTCCTGTCACTCACTCACCACTCAGCTCCCCGCGATCCTCCCCTCCTTCAGGCCGCAGCGCTGTGAATGGTGAAGCAGGAACATTTCTCCCTGCTCCACTATTCAGCCTACAGACACGATCGCGCTGCCGGCCTGTGTGGGCGGAGCCTGTAGCCTGGGAATCTGCATAAGCTCCGCCCACCCAGCCTGCAGAGCGATCTGTGTCTCCAGTGAAGAGAGGACTTCAGGAACGGGACAAGGTGAGCAGGTGCTGTGTTTTGTTTTAACACAGGGCACAGATGGCATTTCCACTACAAAGGGGGCACAGTGGGCATTACCACTACAAAGGGGACACAGTGGGCTTTTCTACTACAAAGGGGGCACAGTGGACATTTCCATTACAAAGGGGGCACAGTGGGCATTTCCACTACAAAGGGGACACAGTGAACATTTCCACTTCAAAGGGGGCACAGTGGACATTTCCATTACAAAGGGGGCACAGTGGGCATTTCCACTACAAAGGGGGCACAGTGGACATTTCCACTACAAAGGGGGCACAGTGGACATTTTCACTACAATGGGGGAGCCGTGGGCATTTCCACTACAAAGGGGACACAGTGGGCATTTCCACTACAAAGGGGGCACAGTGGGCATTTCCACTACAAAGGGGGCACAGTGGACATTTCCACAACAAAAGGGGCACAGTGGGCATTACTAATAAAAGGTGGGTACAGTGGGCATTACTAATAAAAGGTGGGTACAGTGGGCATTACTAATAAAAGCTGGGTACAATGGGCATTACTAATAAAAGCTGGGTACAGTGGGCATTACTATTAAAAAGGCGGCACAAAGAGCATTACTACCATAAAGGCGACACAAAGAGCATTACTACCATAAAGGGGGCACATAGGGCATTACTATTATAAAGGGACCACAGACAGCATTACTACTATAAAGGGGACACAGAGGGCTTCACTATTGTGAAGGGGGCACAATGAGCATTTCTACTGTGAAGGGACACAGTGGTCATTACTACTATAAAGGGGGCACAATGGGCATTACTACGTGAAGGGGGCCCAGAGGGCATAACTACTGTGAGGGGGGCACAAAGAGGGTATTTCCACTGTGAAAGGGGCACAGATGTGTCTGTCCCTGTGTGTGTCTGTCCCCCTGTGTGTGTCTGTCCCCCCGTGTGTTTGTCTGTCCCCCCGTGTGTTTGTCTGTCCCCCATGTGTCTGTCCTCCTGTGTGTGTCTGTCCCCCTGTGTGTGTCTGTCCCCCTGTGTGTGTCTGTCCCCCTGTGTGTGTCTGTCCTCCTGTGTGTGTCTGTCCTGTGTATGTTTCTCCCCCTGTGTGTGTCTGTCCCCCTGTGTGTTTCTCTCCCCCTGTGTATGTATGTCTTCCTGTGTGTCTGTCCCCCTGTGTGTGTCTGTCCTCCTGTGTGTGTCTGTCCTCCTGTGTGTGTCTGTCCCCCTGTGTGTGTTACCGTCACCATGCCCACAGTGTTCCTATGTCTTGATGCAGCTGCATCAGGATGTTCTGTGGGGGAAAGAAGAAGAAGACAGAAGAGGAGGCAAAGCCACCAGCATGGAGTCTGTGGGAGAGGCACACTAAGGACACAGGTAACACTGCCACATGATCTACAGTAGTGTTATCTGTGGTTTTACATAGGACTGCATGAAACACTACTACATTAACAGCACTAGTGTTATCTGTGATTTTACATAGGACTGCAGGTAACACTACTGCATTTTCTGTACTCAGAGCGTTATCACTGCGTTACTTGTGGTGTTACATAGGACTGCAGGTGACATCTACTACATTATCCGTACTCAGAGAGCTATCAGTATGTTATCTGTGATGTTACATAGGACTGCAGGTGATATCAATAACATTATCTGTACTTGTACCGCTGCAGATCTGGCAGGACAGTCTTGGAGTTTGGTTGCTACTTGGCTTTCATACTATTTTTAATGGGAGGGGGGCGCCATTCAAATTTTTGCCTCAGGCAGCAGAAAAGCTAGAATTGGCCCTGTTAGGAGGTATACAACAGTGACTACAGACCAGTACCTGCTCTGAATCTGCTACACTGCACGAACTAAAGGATCTGGGATGATGTCACAGTCATTTGATCAGTGCAGGAGGTGGAGAGGAGAAAGAGTTGTGAAGGACCTGTGATGATGTCATGTGACATGAGGGGGCAAAACTTGTGATGGAATCAGTATGAGACCCAGAGTAATGCTGGGAGTTGTAGTTCTCTCCTCTTATCCTTCCACCTGTAATGTCCTCTATCACATGGGAGTTGTAGTTCTCCCATCTTATACCTACTCCCTGTAATGTCCACTGATATAACATAATAACAGCCTGGACAAGTTGGGAGTGGTAGGCCTCTCCTTCTATACATCTGCCCTGTAATGTCCACTGATATCACATAGCAATGGCCTGGACATGCTGGGAGATGTAGTTCTCTTATACTTCCGCTCTGTAATGTCATTTAATATCACATAGTAACAGCCTGGACATCCTGGGAGTTGCATTTCTCTCTTCTTATACCCCATCCCTGTAAAGTCCTCTGATATCACATAATAATAGCCTGAACATGATGGGAGTTTTAGTTCTCTCCTCTTACACCTCCTCCATGTCCAATAGCAAACTCTTGGAGGCAGCAAGGAAAGGAGCTAATTTTAACAGGAGCTTCCAAATTTGGTGCTAATACAATAATTCTAGTTTACTTTGGCTGACCATGTTGTATGGATCATGGTTTCCATTCTGTGTATTGTAGTGTTATGCCCCACTCTCCCGGGTATGGCGTCCTCCTTTTGGAGGTCATGTAAGTGGTCACCCTAGCTGAGGTGCTTAATGTTCGGCTGATTGGTGGAGCAGCAGTGAGCGTGGTTTTCTCTTCACCAACCCTTTCAGTTAAACACAATCCAGCAGTGATGGACACCATCCACGCTTCCAAGGAGGAAGCAGGAGCTCTGGGATTATTGGAACACCTCCTGTACCTGGGCCCTGATTAGCCTAGAACTGAAGCCTGAGCACTGACTACAGTTGTCACACAGCCCCTCAAAGTATTGCTTGAAAAAAGTCCCAGTAAGTTGACTGAAACATTGCATGGGTAAATAAAGAACACAATCTTCTCACCGTATGGAGGTGCCATGGAATTATTTTAATTTTTGCATTGGGTGATCTTGTCGGGATCCATAGGCGCTGGTACTCCTTATATTTTATGGTGCTGCTCCTGCTCCTATTTTTTTTATCTGGAAACACTAGTAGGCAGGGACAACAGAAGCAGGTGGCGCCAGCAATACGTTGCAGCACAAAATACCACAGCTGAATCAAATACCACATTGCTGCACAAAATGCTGCCACCTCCACCACAGTATTCAACTATATCACCGTCCAGTGATACAATTGAACTCAGGGCATATATGGCTGCCGGCAAGGTACATAATTACTTCATGTCAGGTCCCACAATGTTGTGACTACAATGGGGAGCATATTACAAATACATTATGTGTACGGTGTAATATAATATACAGTGCCTTGCGAAAGTATTCGGCCCCCTGGAACTTTTCAACCTTTTGCCACATTTCAGGCTTCAAACAAAAAGATATAACATTTTAAATTTTGGTGAAGAATCAACAACAAGTGGGTCACAATTGTGAAGTGGAACGACATTTATTGGATCATTTAAACTTTTTTTGTAATAATAAAACTGAAAAGTGGGGCGTGCAAAATTATTCGGTCCCCTTGCATTAATACTTTGTTGTGCCACCTTTTGCTGCGATTACAGCTGCAAGTCACTTGAGGTATGTCTCTATAAGTTTTGCACATCTAGAGATTGAAATTCTTGCCCATTCTTCCTTGCAAAACAGCTCGAGCTCTTTGAGGTTGGATGGAGAGCGTTTGTAAACTGCAGTTTTCAGCTCTTTCCACATATTCTCAATTGGATTCAGGTCTGGACTTTGACTTGGCCATTCTAAGACCTGGATACATTTATTTTTGAACCATTCCATTTTAGATTTTGCTTTATGTTTGGGATCATTGTCTTGTTGGAAGATTAATCTCCGTCCTGGTCTTTTGCAGACTCCAATAGGTTTTCACAGGGGCGGACACAGACAGCAGAGGGCCCTTGTGCAAGGAATGTGTTTGGCCCCCCCCCCCCCCCCGCCGTTCCCAAACCAAATTCTAAACCTAACCTATGGTGTCCTAACATTACATACAGCAATACAAAACATACAGGGTAAGGCTACTTTCACACCTGCAGCACTACGCTCCGGCCACCTGATTTGGCAGAGAATGCAAGAAATTGGCCGGACACAGACTCAGTCATGCAGAGGTTTGTGTCCTGCTGATTCTCTGCATTTTTGCCAGATTGTGGCCGGATCTCTGCCTGACCCCATTATAGTTAATGGGGCCGGCGGGCATTCTGTCTGCATCCAGCAGTGCCAGAGCCGGTGAATTCCAGAAGGCTGTTCTCTGCTGGACCAGCCTGTCAGAATCACCAACTCAGATGTGAAAGTAGCCTAATACAGGTCCACATACCTCCTACATCCAGTGACGTCTTCTTAGATGTAGATGTTCTCTTTCCTCATCTTTTCCTTTCAGACCAGACTGCCATGATGATTTCTTCCAGCCATCTCTTCTCTCTGTGGAGTTTGACAAATAGACATCTTAGATTCCTACTTTTCTATCATTCTTCCACCTTCTTGAACTCCTCATCCTGCCACTCCCCAATACTGTGCCCGCTGTGCTCCCCAAAACTATACTGCAGAAACAGTCCCCCTCAAATACTACCGCCTTCAGTAATTAAAATAACTGCACCCAGGAAAGTGTCCCTGACACTAAATTATAACCAAAATGTTCCCCAAAAATAACTGTGCTAAGCTGATAGTAATAGTCCCAACAATAGAAATAATTAGTGCCCCCGGCCAGCCAATGTCCCCATAGTGCCCTCATAATGTGCCAATGCCCCCTACTATGTACCCAAAAAACCCTCTTAGTGCCCCTATACAATGACCCCAATAGTGCTCCTCCCCCCCCTTCTCCATAGTGCCCCCATGTCTGCCAGAATATAAGATAGGGCCCCCATAGTGATCCTCGCCCTCCATAGTGCCAGTATATATATAGGGCCCCCCATAGTCGTCCTCCTCCTCCAGAGTGCCCCCCATAATGCTCCCCCTCCATAGTGGCCCCCCATAGTGCTCCTCCTCCATAGTGGCCCCCCATAGTGCTCCTCCTCCATAGTGGCCCCCCATAGTGCTCCTCCTCCATAGTGGCCCCCCATAGTGCTCCTCCTCCATAGTGGCCCCCCATAGTGCTCCTCCTCCATAGTGGCCCCCCATAGTGCTCCTCCTCCATAGTAGCCCCCCATAATGCTCCTCCTCCATAGTGGCCCCCCATAGTGCTCCTCCTCCATAGTGGCCCCCCATAGTGCTCCTCCCCCATAGTGCTCCCCCTCCATAGTGGCCCCCCCTAGTGCTCCCCCTCCATAGTGGCCCCCCATAGTGCTCCTCCTCCATAGTAGCCCCCATAGTGTTCCTTCTCCATAGTGGCCCCCCATAGTGCTCCCCCTCCATAGTGGCCCCCCATAGTGCTCCCCCTCCATAGTGGCCCCCCATAGTGCTCCTCCTCCATAGTGCTCCTCCTCCATAGTGGCCCCCCATAGTGCTCCTCCTCCATAGTAGCCCCCATAGTGTTCCTTCTCCATAGTGGCCCCCCATAGTGCTCCCCCTCCATAGTGGCCCCCCATAGTGCTCCCCCTCCATAGTGGCCCCCATAGTGCTCCTCCTCCATAGTAGCCCCCATAGTGTTCCTTCTCCATAGTGGCCCCCCATAGTGCTCCTCCTCCATAGTGGCCCCCCAAAGTGCTCCTCCTCCATAGTAGCCCCCATAGTTTTCCTTCTCCATAGTGGCCCCCCATAGTGCTCCTCCTCCATAGTGGCCCCCCATAGTGCTCCTCCTCCATAGTGGCCCCCCATAGTGCTCCTCCTCCATAGTGGCCCCCATAGTGTTCCTTCTCCATTGTGCTCCCCCTCCAAAGTGGCCCCCATAGTGCCTCTCCTCCATAGTGCTCCTCCCCCATAGTGCCCCCACTGAGTGCCAACTTAAATTAAAAAAAATTAACAGTTATACTTACCTCCTTGCCTCTGTCAGCGACGCGATGCAGGCCTCTTCCGGCCTGTGTCCCGCGCTGTACGGCTCAGGCGGCGCGATGACGTCATCGCGCCGCCTGTGCCGGCCTCTGATAGGCTACAGGCCTAGTGCCTGCAGCCTATCAGAGGAACGGGGAAGGGACACGCCTCTCCCTCCCTTGCCCCGCATTATCCATCTGTATCGCCGTCCTAAGGACGGCGATACAGATGAATATAGAGATGAGCGCTTCCAAAATGGAAGCGCTCACATCTCTACCTGCCGCCGGGAAGAAAGGGCCCCCCTCCGGTCCCGGGCCCCGGTGCAGCCGAACCGGCTGCACCGCGGTATGTCCGCCCCTGGGTTTTCATCCAGAATGGTCCTGTATTTGGCTCCATCCATCTTCCTATCAATTTTAACCATCTTCCCTGTCCCTGCTGATGAAAAGCAGGCCCAAACCATGATGCTGCCACCACCATGTTTGACAGTGGGGATGGTGTGTTCAGGGTGATGAGCTGTGTTGCTTTTACGCCAAACATATCGTTTTGCATTGTTTCTAAAAAGTTCGACTTTGGTTTCATCTGACCAGAGCACCTTCTTCCACATGTTTGGTGTGTCTCCCAGGTGGCTTATGGCAAACTGTAAACAAGACTTTTTATGGATATCTTTGAGAAATGGCTTTCTTCTTGACACTCTTCCATAAAGGCCAGATTTGTGAAGTGTTCGACTGATTGTTGTCCTATGGACAGACTCTCCCACCTCAGCTGTAGATCTCTGCAGTTCATCCAGAGTGATCACGGGCCTCTTGGCTGCATCTCTGATCAGTCTTCTTGTTTGAGATGAAAATTTAGAGGGACGGCCGGGTCTTGGTAGATTTGCAGTGGTCTGATACTCCTTCCATTTCAATATGATCGCTTGCACAGTGCTCTTTAGGATGTTTAAAGCTTGGGAAATCTTTTGGTATCCAAATCCGGCTTTAAACTTCTCCACAACAGTATCACGGACCTGCCTGGTGTGTTCCTTGGTCTTCATGATGCTCTCTGTGCTTTAAACAGAACCCCGAGACTATCACAGAGCAGGTGCATTTATACGGAGACTTGATTACACACAGATGGATTCTATTTATCTTCATCAGTCATTTAGGACAACATTAGATCATTCAGAGATCCTCAATAAACTTCTGGAGTGAGTTTTCTGAACTGAAAGTAAATGGGCCGAATAATTTTGCACGCCCAACTTTTCAGTTTTATTATTACAAAAAAAGTTTAAATGATCAAATACATTTTGTTCCACTTCACAATTGTGACCCACTTGTTGTTGATTCTTCACCAAAAATTTAAAATGTTATATATTTTTGTTTGAAGCCTTAAATGTGGCAAAAGGTTGAAAAGTTCCAGGGGGCCGAATACTTTCGCAAGGCACTGTATCTATATGATGTGTTGGTGGTATTTGGAGTAATGAGTTAACTTACCTGAATCCTGAATGTCCCCGTTCAGGATGGTATATCTTCTGTCTTGCATGAGACAGGAAGATATCTTGTGGAGACAGCAGCACCAACGTCTGATGAGACCAACGTCCGATGGTTAATGCGCATTCTGGTGAAGGAGAAGAAAAGAAGGAAGACAGAAGAGACAAAGCTAGAAGACAAAATTGAAGACATGCTGAAGCAACTGCTTATCTGTAAAAGCTGCACCTCTTCTGGATTGGGGATCTTATTTACAGGCCTGCAACATAAGGGAATCCAGTATGGCAGAAGACATCAGCATGCCAGGCACCAGCGGCCTTTGCATGTGTGATGCTCATTTTGATAAAGAGCCTCCTAAAAAGAGGAACAGAAAAAGCAGGACACCTTATTCGCCACTCCTGCACTCTCAGAGGAACCTGAGATAATTAAACATAACAGAGAGGATACTGGAAGAAACAAGTGACATCATTAACAAATCCGTTACTCGCTCAAGATCAACTAGCCTAGAGGACAACTGAAGACAGAAGAGGCCAAATGGTTGGAGCAGGTGAAATTTTCAAGGACGCGATAGTATATGGTGACTGCCTTAGGCAGTGTAGACAGTAACTCACAGATTTCACAGCTTTCTCTACTGACAAATTACAGCTGTTTAGTGAATTCATGTCATTATTAAATAGAAGGGCCTTTAATAATATAGATGACCCTATTTTAGGAGTTTTGTCACAGGATAAAGATACTAAGACTAAGCTTCATTCTCCTAAGACACATACTGTAACATAAGATACTTAAAGGAGGCGACAACTTGTCACATTTCTCCTTTGGGATTTCATTTAATCACAGAGTATTACGGATACAATCTGGAATAGAGAGTATATTTTCTCTCTTGCCATCTTCAAAAGAAATCAACGTTAAAGATAAAAAAGACGAAAAAAGTGAAGCAGATAAAAAATGTCAACTGCCGAAACCTTTTTATAATTGGATATAAGCTTTCTGTATTTACACATCATACGGATGCCATCCTGGATGCATACCACAATTTCAGTGGAACAGCCTGGTATTCATATCATGAAATGCACAGGCAGAAGATGGCTGTGTATCCAACTGTGATGTGGGATTCCAAAGATATAGCTCTATGGTTAAACTTAACAGGGGAGCACCCAGGAATTTTTTCTAGGGGGGGTCCGAAAAGGAAAAAGGGTGTGGCTTCTTGTGGGTGGGGCTATTTTTCTCCACGCCCACATACATTAAAGACATAGTAGCAGTGTAAAGTTGCGGCGCGCGTAGCGCGCCGCGGTGAAATAGGCCCCGCCCATTGTTATAAGCCCCTCCCATATCTAATAGACCACTCCCAACAAACACTACAGCTGAAATGATATGGTTGAGGCCCAGTTCTATACATCATATGGAGAGGGGAGGACGTGTCCTGGCTGCACTGCCTGCCTCACATTATACAATATACAACAGCAGGCTACAGCCAGGAAGATCCTCCACTCTCCTCCCTCCCCAGATCCTGCTCCAGGCCTGTGCGTCCCCCCCCACCATCTGCCACCTGCCTGTGCCCTGCTAACCCCCTTTGGTCATCCTCACCCAGCTCTGAATCCTCCTTCTGTAAATGGCAGAGGGAGGAGCCGGAGCATCTCCTCTCCTACACAGCGCCCCATACCTTGTACATCCAGTGGTGTCTGCTCTGTTGTAGACGTTCTCTTTCCTCATCTTCTCCATTCGGACCAGACCGCCATGAAGATTTTTCAGCCATCTCTCGTCTCTGCAGAGATACAAACAGACATTAGTTTCCCACATTTCCATCATCTTTACATCTTCTGAACACCTCATCCTGCCACCCCCAATACTGTGCCCGCTGTGCTCCCCCAATACTATACTGCAGAAACTGTCCCCTGAAAAATACTACTACCACACAGATAGTGCCCCCTACAACAGTTATTGGCACACAGTGCTCTAAAAAATAACTGCACCTACACTAATGATATTATGCCAGGGTGCCCCCCAAAAGTAACAGTGCTCCCCAAAATCCCACCAATAGAAATAATTATCTGCTAGACCAAACTTAGTAGTAATGATGTCCCCATAGTGCCCATACTAGACATCATGTTCCCCATAGCCCCCCAGTAGTAGTAAAGCTCACAATAACACCACAGCTTAGTGCCCGCAGTTGAGCTAATATCCCAATAATGTATACCAGTATAAAATACCCCTATATAGAGCCCCAGTAAATGCCCTCATAGTGCTCCTCTCCCCCATAGTGTTCCCCATAATATGCCAGTAAAAAATGCCCCTTCTTACTGCCCCATCACATGCCCCTATAGTGCTCCTCTCCCCCATAGTGTTCCCCATAATATGCCCCTTCTTACTGCCCCATCACATGCCCCTATAGTGCTCCTCTCCCCCATAAAGTGCCAGTAAAAATTGCCCACTTAGTGCCAGATGGCATAGTGCCCCCTATAAAGTACCAGTATAAAATTCCCCTTTAGAGCCACCAGATGCCCCCATAGTGTCTGCAAATGATGCCCCTATAGTGCTGCTCTCCCCTATAGTACCTCCAATAATGTGCCAGAAAAAAATTACCCCTTAGTGCCAGATGCCATAGTGCCCCCCCATAATGTGGCAGTAAAAAAGTGACTCTTTAGAGCCACCAGATGCCCCCAAATGAGGCCCCTATAGTGCCACCACATGCCCCATAGTGCCAATCTCCTCTATCGTGCCCCCTATAATGTGCCAGTAAACAAAATGCCCCTTTAGAGCCACCAGATGCCCCCATAGTGCCCCCAAATTATGCCAATATAGTGCCAAATGCCAGTAAGGAAATGGCACAGTACAGGGCAGGGAGGCACGGTACAGGACAGGAGGTAAGGTACAGGGCAGAAGGCATGGTACAGGGCAGAAGGCATGGTACAGGGCAGGAGGCATGGTACAGGGCAGGAGGCATGGTACAGGGCAGGGCGGCACGGTACAGGGCAGGGCGGCACGGTACAGGGCAGGAGGCATGGTACAGGGCAGGGCGGTATGGTACAGGGCAGGGCGGTACGGTACAGGGCAGGGGGCCGGTACAGGGCAGGGGCACGGTACAGGGCAGGGAGGCACGGTACAGGGGCAGGGAGGGCACGGTACAGGGCAGGGAGGCACGGTACAGGGCAGGGGGCGTAAGGGGGGGCACGGTACAGGGCAGGGAGGCACGGTACAGGGGCAGGGGGTGGGACGGTACAGGGCAGGAGGCATGGTACTGGGCAGAAAGCATGGTACAGGGCAGGAGGCAAGGTACTGGGCAGGAGGCATGGTACAGGGCAGGAGGCAAGGTACTGGGCAGAAAGCATGGTACAGGGCAGGGCGGCACGGTACAGTGCAGGGTTGTCACAATACCAGAATTTTGAGTTCGATACCGATACGATACCTCGCCAAAATAAAGAAGAACCTGAGGTCTGATGGGGGCACGAGACGCCGACCTGAGGTCTGATGGGGGCACGAGACGCCGATCCCTGTACTGTGACATCACTGTGTTTATTATTCCTGTACGGTGACATCACTGTGTTTATTATCCCTATACTGTGACATCACTGTGTTTATTATCTCTGTACGGTGACATCTCTGTGTTTATTATCCCTGTACAGTGACATCACTGTGTTTATTATCTCTGTACTGTGACATCACTGTGTTTATTATCCCTGTACGGTGACATCACTGTGTGTATTATCCCTGGACTTTGACATCATTGTGTTTATTATCTCTGTACGGTGACATCACTGTGTTTATTATCCCTGTACAGTGACATCACTGTGTTTATTATCTCTGTACTCTGACATCACTGTGTTTATTATCTCTGTACGGTGACATCACTGTGTTTATTATCCCTGTACTGTGACATCACTGTGTTTATTATCCCTGTACAGAGACATCGCTGTGTGTATTATCCCAGTGCAGGAAGAGGTAAGTGGTCTGTGTTTGTGTATTTGTTTTCTATTTTTCAGGGTCGTGAATGCAGAGGACTACGTCGGATTCGGTGGACTACGTCGGACCAGCTTTTTTTTTTTTTTAATAAAATGGTCAAACAGGGGTCTGGGGGAGTGTTTATTTCAATAAAATGTTTTATACTTGTGTGTGTGTATTTTTTTTTACAATACTACAGTTTTAGTAATCACGGCTATCTACTGACGGCTCTGATTACTAATACTGGGCTTAGTGCTTGCCGGTATGGCAGGCCAGCACTAACCCCAACATCTATTACCTCGGCACCCACCACCACCAGGGGTGCCGGGAAGAGCCGGGTACCCGCAGGACCGGACCTTCTAAATTGAGGGTCTGGCTCTGGGGCGGCTGCAGGCTGGTACCATTAGGCTGGGAAGGGCCAATAACCGTATCCCTTCCCACCCTGGTAGTCCCAGGCTGCTGCTGCTGGTTGTATCTGGCTGGCGAAGGAAAAAAGGGGGGGATCCCACGCCATTTTTTTTTTAAATAATGAAATTTTTGGAAAAAAAATGGCGTGGGGTCCCCCCCTTTTTTCCTTCACCAGCCAGATACAACCAGCAGCTGCAGCCTGGCACTACCAGGGTGGGAAGGGACACGGTTATTGGCCCTTCCCAGCCTAATGGTACCAGCCTGCAGCCGCCCCAGAGCCAGACCCTCAATTTAGAAGGTCCGGTCCTGCGGGTACCCGGCTCTTCCCGGCACCCCTGGTGGCGGTGGGTGCCGAGGTAATAGATGTTGGGGTTAGTGCTGGCCTGCCATACCGGCAAGCACTAAGCCCAGTATTAGTAATCAGGGCCGTCTGTAGATAGCCATAATTACTAAAACTGTAGTATTGTAAAAAAATACACACACACAAGTATAAAACATTTTATTGAAATAAACACTCCCCCAGACCCCTGTTTGACCATTTTATTAAAAAAAAAAAAAAAAGCTGGTCCGACGTAGTCCACCGAATCCGACGTAGTCCTCTGCATTCACGACCCTGAAAAATAGAAAACAAACACACAAACACAGACCACTTACCTCTTCCTGCAGTGGGATAATACACACAGCGATGTCACTGTACAGGGATAATAAACACAGTGATGTCACCGTACAGGGATAATAAACACAGTGATGTCACCGTACAGGGATAATAAACACAGTGATGTCACAGTACAGGGATAATAAACACAGTGATGTCACCGTACAGGGATAATAAACACAGTGATGTCACTGTACAGGGATAATAAACACAGCGATGTCACCGTACAGAGATAATAAACACAGTGATGTCACAGTACAGGATAATAAACACAGTGATGTCACCGTACAGGGATAATAAATCTCAGATCAACACATTGTGCCCCCATCAGACCTCAGATCAGCGTCTTGCGCCCCCATCAGACCTCAGATCAACACAATGTGCCCCCATCAGAGCTCAGGTCAGCGTCTTGTGCCCCCATCAGACCTCAGATCAGCGTCTTGTGTCCCCATCAGACCTCAGATCAGCGTCTTGTGTCCCCATCAGACCTCAGATCAGCGTCTTGTGTCCCCATCAGACCACAGATCAGCGTCTTGTGCCCCCATCAGACCTCAGATCAACACAATGTGCCCCCATCAGAGCTCAGGTCAGCGTCTTGTGCCCCCATCAGAGCTCAGGTCAGCGTCTTGTGCTCCCATCAGACCTCAGGTCAGCGTCTTGTGCCCCCATCAGACCTCAGGTCAGCGTCTTGTGCTCCCATCAGAGCTCAGGTCAGCGTCTTGTGCCCCCATCAGAGCTCAGGTCAGCATCTTGTGCCCCCATCAGAGCTCAGATCAGCGTCTTGTGCCCCCATCAGACCTCAGGTCAGCGTCTTGTGCCCCCATCAGACCAGCGTCTTGTGCCCCCATCAGACCTCAGATTAACACAATGTGCCCCCATGTGCCCCCATCAGACCTCAGGTCAGCGTCTTGTGGCCCCCCTCAGATCAACACAATGTGCCCCCATCAGATCTCAGGTCAGCGTCTTGTGCCCCCCTCAGACCTCAGATCAGCCCACCCAGCCACTTTAAAAAATCATACTTACCTGTTCTGGCCGCCGCTGTCCTCAGGTTCCCCGCTCCACTCTCTTGCCTGCCGGCGCTCACTATGACCTGGCGCTGCGTCAGGTCATAGCGTCAGGTCATAGTGCGCGCCAGGGAAGAAGGTGGAGCGCGGAACCAGTGAGGACAGCGGCGGCCAGAACAGGTAAGTATGATTTTTTTTTTACGTGGCTGGGACCTGGGTGGGCTGATCTGAGGGGGGCGCGGGGCCCCTGGCAGCGCGGCAGATATTAGAACATGGCAACCGCATCAAAGTGATGCGCACGCCATGTTCTAAGTATCGGACGGCAAGAAAACTCGGTATCGAGCTTCGGTACCACACTAGGTACCGAAACCGTACCGAGTTTTGATATATCGTGCAACCCTAGTACAGGGCACGGTACAGGAGGCATGGTAAAAGACAAGGGCACAGTACAGGGCAGGGCGGCACGGTATAGGGCGGGGGGGCACAATACAGGGCCGGGGCGACACGGTACAGAGCAGCACGGTACAGGGCAGGGGGGGCACAATACAGGGCAGGGGGGGCACGGTACAGGGCAGGGAGGCACGGTACAGGGCAGGGAGGCACGGTACAGGGCAGGGAGGCACGGTACAGGGCAGGAGGCACGGTACAGGGCAGGGAGGCACGGTACAGGGCAGGGAGGCACGGTACAGGGCAGGGAGGCACGGTACAGGGCAGGGAGGCACGGTACAGGGCAGGGAGGCACGGTACAGGGCAGGGAGGCACGGTACAGGGCAGGGAGGCACGGTACAGGGCAGGGAGGCACAATACAGGGCAGGGGGGGCACAATACAGGGCAGGGGGGCACAATACAGGGCAGGGGGCACAATACAGGGCAGGGAGGCACGGTACAGGGCAGGGGGCACGGTACAGGGCAGGGAGGCACAATACAGGGCAGGGAGGCACAATACAGGGCAGGGGGGGCACAAAATAGGGCAGGGGGGGCACAATACAGGGCAGGGGGGGGCACAATACAGGGCAGGGGGGGCACAATACAGGGCAGGGGGGCACAATACAGGGCAGGGGGGGGCACAATACAGGGCAGGGGGGGGCACAATACTCACCATTTTCTCTTGCTGCAGCAGGAGGTCGGCTGGCCGGATGGCTGTTCCGGCGGGAGCGAGGTCCGGCTGGATGGCTGTTCTGCCCGGTGGAAGGACTGGCCGGGCAGCCAGTCACATGGGGCTCTGGAGCGGGGGCTTGAAATGATTGGTGGAGAAGCAGCTTCCGCCCTCTGCTTCTCCACCAATCAGATACCACATTACAGCAGCGCAGAGGAGAGGTAGGAGAAAAACCTCTCTCCCCTCTCCTCTTTAGCGCTGCTGCCGCCCGCAAAACGAACCAGGGCCGCGCCGCCTGTGGCGATTGCGGTGCGGCCCTGAGGTATTAAAAAAAAAAAAAAAAAATTTTTCTTTATGGTTCTAGGGGGGGTCCAGACCCGCTGGACCCCCCCTGTAGGTGCGCCCCTGTATGTTTTGCCTTCAACGAAAGCCAATGCAAATACAGACATGAGTGTTCCTTTTGTGGAGGAACACACCAAGTATTTAGATGTTTCAAAAGACATGGTTACACAAACCAATCACCTGAAGAATTGGTTTCCAAAGAGGGTGACACCATTGATAATCCCAAGATTAATACAATGGCTAAAAGTATACCCAAACTAGGAAATGGCCAGTTTATTAACTAGAGAATTTATTTCTGTTTTTTACATACCTGAATTTGTAGGCCTGTGTTGTAATTTAGTTGAAAATCTAAAATCTGTAATTGAAAATAAGAAAACTGAAGCAGAATTAAAAGCAGTCAGGTTGGCATGACCTTTTAGCTCTCCTCCATTCACTGACTTTAGAATTTCTCCACTTGGTCTAGTACAAAAAAGGAAAAAAACTCTTTTTTTCTTTTCCTGAAATTACTTTTTAAATGATTCAATTGATAAGTCAACTTATCAATTGATATTTCATAATTCGATGAAATATTCATCATTTCATGAGACGTTAAAACTGTTGAGACTTTATGATCAATATTCGTTGTTAGCTAAAACTGACAAAAAGTCAGCTTTTTGATTGCTCCCGATTGATCAAAAGGTTATAATTCATTATACTTTCAATTTGATTGACAATTTAAAAAAAAAAAAAAAAACTATTGTTTCTGCGCAAACTATCAAATATAAACCGCATCCAATATTCCCCTATATGAATAGTGCAGTTGGTTCGTGATATAAATCACTCCTACCTTATTTTTCCCGGGGTCTGTTCCTTTGATAGATGACTGACAATTTTATTATGACAAGGCTCTTCCTATGGGCTTCACATTATCCTGTTTCTACTTCGAGGCATTTGCGACCTTTATACAATGAGTAGTTGTCACGTATAGGAGTAGTGCAGCCCTGGACTCAACCCCACCACTGTTCCTGCCTACTTCCACAATCCGTCCTAAAC
This sequence comes from Rhinella marina, assembly GCA_900303285.1. NCBI lineage: Eukaryota > Metazoa > Chordata > Amphibia > Anura > Bufonidae > Rhinella > Rhinella marina. Next base: position 60,034 of record ONZH01017389.1, on the reverse strand, counting down.
AATGGTGTACAATAGTGATGATCGAGCACCCCGATGTTTGGGTGCTCTGGCTGAAAACTAGGTGGTGCTCGAGTGCGTGGCCGAGCACCCGAGTATAATGGAAGTCAATGGGAGAAGACCAGACACCCCCTGCTCTGCAGAGGGGAGGGTGTCTGGTCCATAGGGAAACGTCAGAAAATGGTGGAAACACCACAGAAATGGTTAGGGAACAGCATAGGGAGGATGTCTGGATGCATCTTGGACACCAAAGTCGCTGATATTCACGATGATGGCCGACTATTACTTTTAAGGAATGACAAAAATACCCCCCAAAAACCCAAGATAACATCGATTTTACAGGAAATATTGTTAGGAAACATAGATTTACTTGTATGTTAAGCGCAAGTGCTGCCAAAAATTACATGGTAAAGGCACTCCCATACAACCGGTAAATCTTATAAAGGAGGGCCTCATTCGCATTGTGGTACAATTGTTCATGACGTGGGATTCCTACACTCATAAAGCCAATGCACTAAGTGAAAGGGCTGGCAAAAATTACAAGGAACAGGCAATCCAATACACCCTTTATTACACATAAACGAGGGCATCATACACACCCTTAAAAAATTATGATTGATGGCCTGCTGCTGACACTCAAAAACAATAGGGGTGACATTCTGCTGCTGCGCAGACCGTCTATAAATTTAAGAGTGACACTCTGCTGCCGAGCTGACCATCCCAAAAATTTAAGGGACACATGCTGCTGCCACCGCACTGCTAATAGTCGCTGACAACTGTTTCTTTTTTCGCTATCCGCCGCGGGAGGCCGGTGCCCCCCCAGTGGCGTGTGCCGCGTCTGCCGTTCCACTCTCGCTCTCTGCGGTAATTCCAGGTCCAATTGCGTTTATCTAAGTTGCTGCACTTAAAAAGCTTGAAGTTTGATCTTAGGATCGAGTTGACTGTCTGCAGGGAGGTGAGCTACCACCTGTTGGAGCCCCTGCCTCTCGGCGCCTCCCCGATGCTGTTCGTTGAGTGTCCCGGGGGCCGGAATCGTTTACTTAAAAAATTCGAGTGTTCAAACCAACCCTGGTCGATTCAATATTTGTGCTCTGAATAATGGAATCGGACTCTATGCTGCTGCCACCGCACTTTATCAAACTGTCCCAAATTTAAGTTTGACACTCTGCTGCCGAGCTGACTGAAAAAAAATTTAAGGGACACATGCTGCTGCCACCGCACTTTATCAAAAGGTCCCAAATTTAAGAGTGAAACGCTGATGCCAAGCTGACCGTCGAAAAAATGATATTCTTGATGTGACAATCTGCTGAAGAATAGACCGTTAAAAATATTTAAATGTGACACGCTAATGCCGAGCTGACCGTCCAAAAAAAATGATATTTTTGATGTGACATTCCGCTGAAGAGCAGACCGTTTAAAATTTTCAAGTGTGACATGCTAATGTCGAGCTGACCGTCCAAAAAATTATATTCTTGATGTGACATTCCGCTGAAGAGCAGACCGTTAAAAATATTTAAGTCTGACACGCTAATGCCGAGCTGACCGTCCAAAAAATTTAAGGGTTTCACTCTGCTGCCGACCTTATAGAAAAAAAAAATTAAGGGAGACATGCCGCTTAGCTGAACGTCTGAAACATTAGAAGTGACATGTAGCAGAGCTGAGTGTGTAAAACATTATGGTTGAGTGCCTGCTGGTGAGCTAACAGGCCAAAAAATTATGTTGCAGGCCCAGCTGGTGAGCTGAACGGCTAACAAATTTGGGTGCAGGCCCAGCTGGTGGACTTCTAGGGCAGCCTAATAAGCTGTTTCATATGATAGAGGAAGAGGACGAGAAGAGGAAGGGGTACATGATAATACAGTGTATTCAATACACCCTAAAAGCCAGATTTAAGGTTCCTTCATGTTCAGCTGCTTTCCTCTGGTGGAGTACAGAAGTCAGGGGCAATCCAGGCCTTGTTCATTTTGATAAGCGTCAACCTGTCAGCATTGTCAGTTGACAGGCGGATGCGTTTATCAGTAATTATGCCCCCAGCGGCACTAAATACCCGCTCAAGCAAAATGCTGGTGGCAGGGTAGGCCAGCCCCTCCAAGGCATAGAGCGCCATTTCGTGCCACGTGTCTGGCTTAGACACCCAATAATTATACGGCACAGAGGGATCGCTGAGGACGTTGACATGGTCAGCTAGGTACTCCTTTACCATCTTTCAAAACTTTTCCCTCCTTGTCACACTAGGCCGCTCATCAGGGTGAGGCTGCTGGCATGTGTTCCCCTCATCGGGTGGCCAAGGAACTACGTACTCTGCCGCCAGCGTTGTCAACTGGAAATTTGTGGAGCAATTTTTCGACCAGGGCGTTCTGGTATTGCATTATTTTACTTGTCCTCTCCACCACAGGAATGAGAGATGGGAAGTTCTCTTTGTAGCGGGGGTCGAGAAGGGTGAACAACCAGTAATCCGTGTTGCCTAATATGCGTATAACACGCGGGTCAAAGGCAGCCTAGCATGAAGTCAGCCATGTGTGCCAGAGTCCCAACAGACAAGGCTTTGCTCTCCCACCAGGAGCATGACTCTCAATATCCTCCTCGTCCTCTTCCTCCTCTTCAGCACATCCACGCCGAAGAGATGGTGTAAACGTGGTATGCCTACCCTGTGTAGCGGTGGCAACCGTCTCCTCCTCGTCCTCCTCCTCCTCCAATTGGCGCTGAGAAGACGAATCGAGGGTGGTCTGGCTATCACCCTGTGTAGGGTCTTCCCCCATTTCCACCTCTTCCACACACAGAGCATCAGCCTTTATTGTGAGCAGCGAGCTTTTTAGTAGACACAGAAGTGGGATGGTTACGCTGATTATCATTATCGCTGCTCACCATCTGTGTAGATTCATCAAAGTTGCATAACACCTCACAGAGGTCAGACATCAATGCCCACTCGATGCTTGTGAAGAGTGGAAGCTGACTAGAAAGGCGCCGACTGTGTTGCAGCTGGTATTCTACTACTGCTCTCTGCTGCTCACAAAGCCTGCTCAACATCTGTAAGGTGGAATTCCATCGCGTGCTCGGGTCGCACAGCAGTCGGTGAGCCGGCAACAACAAGCGCTGCTGCAGGCTTGCCAGGCCGGCTAAAGCTGTCGGTGACTTGCGGAAATCGGCACACAGGCGACGCACCTTCACCAGTAGCTGAGACAAATTGGGGTAGGTTTTCAGAAACCGCTGAACCACTAAGTTGAAGACATGGGCCAGGCATGGTATGTGTGGGAGGTTGGCCAGCTCCAAAGCCGCTACCAAGTTGGGGCCGTTATCGGATAAAACCATGCCTGGCTGTAGGTTGACTGGCGAGAGCCACAGCTCAGCCTGTTCCCGTATGCCATGCCACAGCTCTGCGGTGGTGTGCTGTTTGTCACCCAGGCAAATAAGCTTCAGCACGGCCTGTTGCCGCTTACCGACTGCTGTGCTACACTGCTTCCAGCTACTGGCAGAAGTCTGAGTGGTGCTGCAAGATGGCAATTCTGCATGGGAAGAAGTGGAGGAGAAGGTGGAGGAAGAGAAGGAGGGGTTGCAGCCGCTACTATAGGTGGCAGCGGAAATCCGGATGGAAGTAGGGCCCGCAATCCTCGGCGTGGGTAGCAGCTGGGCCATCCCAAGAGACGACTCGCTCCCAGCCACCACAACATTCACCCAGTGTGCCGTCAGTGAAATGTAGCGTCCCTGGCCACAAGCGCGTGTCCATGTGTCAGTTGTGGACCTTGCCAGTGACTGCGTTGGTCAGGGCACGGGTTATGTTTCTAGACACATGCTGGTGTAAGGCAGGGACGGCACACCGGGAAAAATAGTGGCGGCTGGGGACTGCATAACGAGGGACAGCCACCGCCATCAGGCTGCGAAAGGCCTCGGTGTCCACCAGCCTAAATGGCAACATTCCCAGGGCCAGCAACTTGGAAAGTTGTGCTTTTAGAGCTATGGCCTGTGGGTGGGTGGCAGGGTATTTGCGCTTGCGTTCAAATGCCTGTGGTAAGGACATTTGAACGCTGCGCTGGGACATTGAAGTGGATGCGCAGGCTGATGTTTCCTGCGAAGGTCCAGGTGCAGGGCGCGAGGCATCTGGGCCTGCGTCTTGGACAGCAGGTAAAAGAGGGGAAGAGGAGGCAGTGGTGTGACCTGCAGACACAGATCGTGCACCCAGACGTTCAGCCCACCGTTTAGGGTGCTTTGCTGACATGTGTCGGATCATGCTGGTGGTAGTCAGGTTGCTGGTGTTTACGCCCCTGCTCATCTTCGTACGGCACAGGTTACAAATTACAATCCGTTTATCGTCAGCACTTTCCTAAAAAAAACACCAGACTGCCGAACACCTAACCCTTGGCAAGGGAGCTGGCCGCAAGGGGCTGCTCCAGGGAGCAGTTGCGGGCTTGGTTATCGTGGCCTGCCTTCTCCCTTTTTCCACCCCACTGCCTCTTCCAGCCTGTTGCGCTGCTCCTTCCCCCTCTGTACTGCTGTCATCGCTTGGCTTGCCACCTTCTCAGGTTGGGTCAGCTATTTCGTCGTCCACCACCTCCTCTTCCACATCCTCACTCTGCTCCTCCTCCTGACATGGTGAACCAACAAGAACCTGACTTAACTGCGTCTCATCCTCATCCACAACCTCTTGAGACACTAATTTCCCTTGACTTATTGGCAACTGTGTCTCATCATCATCATCCACCTCGGGAGAAAATACTTGTCGTTCCCCACCGTCATCGTCTTCAGACTGTGTTTGCTCAATAGGTTGGGAATCAGGGCACAATATCTCCTCATGTCCCACTTCAAGCGGCCTTGGCGAGAGGCCCGACCCAAGGAACGGTGATAAAAAAAGCTCCTCGGAATATCCCAATGTGGGATTAGTTCTTTGCCCAGACTCTGCATGGTGGGAGGAATGAGGATCAGGGTGAGGATGCGGTTGCCCAGACTCTTGGCTACTGAGACTGGACTTTGGAAGAGCGGGTGGTGCTGAACCGACTGGAAGCATTATCAGCTAAAATCCAACCGACTACCTGCTCGCACTGGTGTGGTGACAAGAGTTGTGTCTTGCGCCTCCCTGCAAATTGTGACATGATGTCACGACAGGGGGACACAAGGGAGAGTGAGCACTGTCCTGAACCCCACCTCTTTCCCTGCCTACTTACAGTAGGAGCCCTAGGCGGCAACACCGTAACTTGGAGACGTTCCCTGTACTACGTAAGTGCAGGGCAGGGAAGGGAACACAGGGATAGACACAAACGGACAGAACAAACACAATATAAGAATAGTAAACAAGCCGGGTCAAATACAAGAGATCGCGTCAAATACCAGGGGGTAAAGAGAAGAATAGTCTAAGTCCAAAATCCGAGTCTGAGTCCAAATAGCAAGATCAATATAGCAAGGTAACAAAGCACTGGTCAAAGGTAGAACTAATCACAGGCGCCTGAGTGAGGCAGTTGCCATCTTTAAATAGCTCGCCCAGGATCATGTGATGTGGCCAGCCTCACATGACCTGAGGCAGAGCAAGCTGTCAAAAGAATGCAAAGTAGCCATGTGGTGTGATCAGCACCACATGGCTACACCCAAACAGAGAATTAACTGATGAAGTGCTGGCTGACCACTAGGGGGGCGGAGAGGTCCGGCGATGCCGTGCAGAGGGAGCGCGACACCGACCTCCCATGACACATGAAGCTAGGAGTTTTGGATGACTTTGTTTCTTGGGCTCAGCCAGCAGGCACAGTTTCACGGCGCCCAGAGCCATGGCCTCTGCGTTCACCATCAGCAGCACGCCCACTTCCCCGTCCCTTAGTGCTCGCCTTGCGTATATTGTATACTATACATGCAACTTGGTCACAACTACAGTACTACAGATTTTTATTAAATGTATGATCAGAATAATTGAAACGAATGTCCAATATTCTGAATGCGCTAACGTTATAGAGCATCAGCAAATGAGGAACTGCGGCCTAAATACGGATGTTAGCTACAGAGACTTTTGAACGGTTGTAATACGCTGTGCACCTAGCGTTACTGACAGGGCACACCTGGTTTTTTTTGCCACCCAAAAAAATAAAAAAATACGTATTTCACAATGGACTTTGGTCTTTTTGGAACAGCAACAATCTTTCTACCTACCCAAATACTATCCCTATTGTTTAATTCCCTCCTGGGGAAAATTGAACTGCAACAGCAAATGAGGAACTGCGGCCTAAATGAACGGTATTAAATATGGATGTGAGCTACAGAGACTTTTGAACGGTTGTAATACGCTGTGCACCTAGTGTTACTGACAGGGCACACCTGGGTTTTTTTTTGCCACTCAAAAAAATAAAAAAAAGAAGTATTTCACAATGGACGTTTGAACAATGATAGTAACCCTGCCTATAGAAATTCTATCAATACGCAAACGTTATACAGCAAGACGCAAAAGAAGTACTGCGGGCTTAACAGCAGAAATTAGCAGCAGTAGCACATGTGGCATTAATGGCAGGCCACCTAGCGCTATTTTCACCACCTTTAAAGTCCTCAAATGTCAGTAAATAAAGGTTTGTGACAGATATAATAGCCCTTACTTGGGCTTTTTGGGTCTTTTTTGAGCGATTTCTATCCCTGCCTAGCGTGCTTCTCTCCCTACAGTGTATGTCCCTCCTTGCTGCAGCAGCGCTTGTGGCGTTAATGGCAGGCCACCTAGTGCTATTTTCACCACCTTTAAAGTCCTCAAATGTCAGTAAATAAAGGTTTGTGACAGATATAATAGCTCTTAAAAGGGCTTTTGGGTCTTTTCTGATCGTTTTCTATCCCTGCCTAGCGTGCTTCTCTCCCTACACTCTCTGTCCCTCCTTGCTGCAGCTCTCCCTGTCTACCACTGGCCGGGTCACATGTCACCGGGTGCTTTATAGCATCTGATGACGCGTTCCCGGCCAGCCAATCACTGTAATGCCAGTAGCTAACATGGCTACTGTCATTACACTGAATGCCAGCACCTTCCCGCACGCTAATTGGCTAATTAGCGTGCGGGGAGGGGACTCGAGCATGACGCTCGAGCACACGCAGTATTCGGCCGAATACCGCATGGACCCGAGCACTGCCATGTTCGGCCAAATAGTGTATTCGGCTGAACATGTTGGCTCAACACTAGTGTACAACTGTACTGGAGTCCCATAACTTACTTATGTGCTGGGGCTTACAGGGAGGGGAACAACGGGAGAAAAAAATTAGACAAAGACAGAACACACAGACAAGCAAGTCTCACCAAACCGAGGTCGAGAGCCAGGAGGACACGAAGTACAAGGGGAGGGTCAAGAACAAAGCCGAGGTCAAAACATAAGTCGCAATAAATATTCAGGTACACTGGTGAAGGTGATCAGACCAATCACCGGCAACTTGTGGCCAGCAGGTTGCCTGTTTAAATAGGCCCAGAGGATGGGTCATGTGACGTGACGTGATGGGAAGGAGCACGCTGCCGGCTCCTCATTACAGTAGTCTTGCTAAATACTAATAAAGGTCACATGATGCATTATCTCGACAATTTTTTATTTATAGGACATGCTGACACAGACCATTGCTTAACGATAATGTCTGCCTTTAAGGAAGTAGCTTCAGACTTTAATATCCCTTTATCAGAGACAATACTGTTCTACCAACTCGGTAGCTTATGTTCCTTGGTATTACCATAGATACTAGGGTTGAGCAAATTGATTTTCAGATCATAGATCCAAGGTCGATTCATTAAAAAACTTTGCTTGTAATGCTATTTATGTACAGTATTAAAATATATGTGCTTCATGTAGGAAAACTTTGTCTTGGCCGAAGTTGTGCAAGACTTCGGTAAATAACTTCGGTAAATAGGAATCTGAAGTCAGCTTCGATACTGGTGGGTACCTGGTACCGAAGCCCACTTCGGATTCCTATTTTAAAATTTTTTAAATGCGCAGAAGTCTTGTGCAAAAGCATTACAAAGTTTTTTTTAATGAATCAACATGGAAATGGAATTTTGTATCCCTGAGGATAAAATAAAACAAAGCAAGAGAAAACTTTAGTCTGTCTAATTTTCATTTTTCTTTCCTGTCTTCCCGGAACCATAACTTTTACATTTTTCCATTCACATATCCATATCGAGCTTTGTTTTTTGCGGGATAAGTTGTACTTTCTAATGCCACTATTTAATATGGCATAGAATGGCATAGAATGTATTGGGAAGCAGGGAAAAAATTCCAAATGGGGTGGGAAAAAAAAATATTTCACCACAGTTTTACAGGTTTTGTCCCTACAGCATTCCATATGCAGCAAAACTGACCTATGCCCTTCATTCTCTGGGTCGGTATGATTAAGATACCACATGTGTATCGGATTTATATGTTTAAATACTGAAAAAATAAATTCAAACTTTTAAAAAAATTTTTTTTACATCATTGTATTCTGATCCCCATAACTTTTTTTAAAAATAATTTTGTCTACTGGGCTGAGTGGGGGGCTGATTTTTTTGCGGAAAGATCTGATACAATTTTGGAGTGTGTGTGTCTTTTTGATCACATTTTATTCAATTTTTGGGTGTAAGAGAAGCAATGAAAAAATGGTGAATCGGCCATTTTGATACTTTTTATGTTACTGTATGCCATTACGTATTGGAAAAAATATTTTTATATTTTACTGGTGTTATACTGGTGTTTTCAGACCCGGTGATGCCCGGCCATGATGTTTATATTTTTTATTATTTATGTATATTTTTTATTCTAAAGAAAGGGTTTTTAATTTTTTTTTTAACTTTAAAAAATTTTTTTTTTACGAACGTTGTGTTTTGCGGTCCGCAAAAAAAACAGATGACGTCCGTATGGCATACGTTTTTTGTGTGGATCCATTGTAACAAATGCCTATCCTTGTCCGTAAAACGGACAAGAATAGGGCATGTTCTATTTTTTTTTGCGGGCTACGGAATGGACATACGGATGCGGACAGCACACAGTGTGCTGTCAGTATTTTTTGCGGACCCATAGAAATGAATGGGTCGGCATCTTATCAGCAAAATATGCAGATCGGAGCCCGCAAAAAATACTGTCGTGTGAAAGAGGCCTTAGCCTGGGAATTAACCTCTTCCTACCTTGACTGTGGCTGAAAGGGGTTAATTTACTTTAAATAAGTAAATAAAAATAAAAAAATAAATAATTAATTAAAAAAAAATAAAAAATATTAAAAAGAGAAATACAGAAAATAAAAAAGTATAATGTTATAGCAATAGTTACTAGTATTAGCAATAGTATAGCAGATTTACACACCCATACAAATATCCCACCCCTTTTCGTAAAAAAAAAAAATAAAAAAAAAAAAAAAAAAAAATATATATATATATATATATATATATATATATATATATATATATATATATAATTTATATATATTTATTCGTTTTAGCAAATAGTACAAATAGTATAGTGGAATTTCTGTGTGTAAAATATACAAACATACACACATTTTTTTTTTATTTAAAAAATCTAGGTATTCATTTTAGTTCTATTTTATATAGCCGGGTTTTTTCTGCGTAAAATATACAAACACATGCATATTTTTTCATGTATAAAAAGAAATGTAAAAAAAAAAACTCCTCAAACTTTCCAAATTTCCCCAAGATAAATACCTCAGGGGAATAACATAAAAAGTCACTTTGAAGGGGTTTGTGACATTTTGATGCTGTACAAGATTTTTCTGGCAGTACGGTGCCATAGAACCAGCAACAGAAAAATAGGCCACTAAAATCCCAAATGCGCTCTAGTCTTTTGAAGTCTTGTGGCAGGCCCAGCCAATAGATAAATTACATAAGTAGCGTCTACTTTCAGAGTACAAGCATACGGTTATGGTTTTAAAAGTGTTTTGTCTTGAAACCTTTTGTAATAGTTAGAAAAAAAATTGATAAGAAAGAGAAATGTTTTCATAATTTTAACAGTTTTTCCTTATTTTTTTGCAAAATATTATCTAATGGCACAAAAGAAAGGTCTAAGGTGTCCTGAGAAAAATAATATCAAATACATGTAGGCTAGCTCAGAAATTAATCAGTTATTTGCAATTAGATAGGCCCATTGTTACACCAGAAAAATTGACCTGGTAAGGAAGGGGGATAAACACTCCCGTAATGAGGCGGTTAAGGCTTTTACTATACACCCATAGAGGTATAGTAAAAATTCTAAATGCTGATCTCCTATGTTCACCTGCCACCTGCTGGCCAACATAGGAACTGTAGCTTCAGAGAGACTCAGCATATAAAAATTAAGATTGCTGCATGGGGGTGCCGGTTTCAACCTGAGAGTGCATGCCTCCGGGTTTTTCACCATTTAGATGCCGTTGTCACTCTTGACTGTGATCAGCATTATTGTCGGTGGCGGACATTACTCACGAGCCTCTGCTGTTTGAAACCGCAGAGACCTGCCGGATATGGCGCCTGCTGCACATGCAGGCAGGCACCATATTTAAAGACCCTTCCAGCACCATACATGCATGTTGCTTGTAACAAATGGGTTAAAAGGTATTCAATCTGTTTTGGGACACCTTAATTTTATATCTAGGGTAATACCAATGGGTACAGTATTTTCCAGTCGGCTCTATGCTTCAACAATAGGTAAAATCAATCCTTATTCTCATATTAGAATGAGAAGAACTGAATATATGGTTACAATTTCTGAATGAATTTCATGGAAGTACCACATAGGGGGGTCATTTATTAAGACTAAGGAACTAAAGGAACTGTAAGGAACTAAATAGTTGGTGGCCATGACCAGACTTATTACTAATACATCTAGGAGGAAATTTTCTAGGTAAAGTGAAATCCCATGAGCTGATGAAAACAATGGACAATAATATATTATCATTGAACTGCAGTTTTCCTGGTACAATTATTGCCTATTTGAAAATTATTCCTAGACTCGATTGGGATACTCACGAGTTATACTTCTTGGAAAAAATTAGAAAAAGAATAAACAGACATATTGAAAAAAAATCATGCCTTCTGTTGGTGGATTCTCATACAGAGGTAGCAGTCGCTACTGGGCCCAGGAGCCTTAAGAGGAACCTTTTGCCGCATAAGAAAAACAGAAAGCACTGAGGTAAGGGGGGCCCAAGCTGAACTCCTGCACCAGGGCCCATAAGCCTTTAGCTACGCCCCTGCATACAGACACACCGATCTAGAAGGATAAGGATGTCTATAATATCAGCCTCCAAAATATAGAAAAAGGGCTGCGGTGCAGCTTTGATATATGGCATGTTGGGGTAAGGCCTGTTTCACACATTTAATACATCCGGATGCATCTGTTTCAGTATTGCTTTTGCTATAACACTGAATCTTGCAGTTAATATACAGCACATTTATAACACGGGTATAATAACGGCATTATTGCAACATTGCTTTTAGTCTAACACCGAACAATGTCTTGCAGTAATATACAATGTGTTCAATAACAAAGGTATAATAATGGCGATATTTCAGTATTGATTTTGTTATAACACTGAACGGTATCTTACAGTAATATACAATGTGTTCAGTAGCACAAGTATAATGCATTGAAATGCCTAATTACAAGTGGTAAAACGTGTTTGCAGTAGAATGTATGCTGCTGGGCTGCTGGCAATAAGCCTATATACTATAGGAACTTAAAAAAAAAGACTGATTGGTTGGTCATACAGAAAAAACATGAGTTTCTTGCAGGATTCTGGATGCAAAACTTGATAGCAGGCTAAATGAAACAACAAAGACAGTGACCAGTCCCTCACTCATTCTTTGTGTTAAGCTTTCCCTGATAAATCTCTAAAATCTACCCAATTACATCTCCAATTCTCTTCCTATAGTGTCCCTAGGCTTGTGTCTGCAATTGTTTTTGTCAAACACAGGCACATCCTATCACAACCACAAATGGGAATAGAAAAGTGTGTGACCTGTTCTTGGACTTGGCTGAATACTGTCCCTGATTAGCTAATCAGAGTCTTTCAGCCTCTGAACCAATCAAGGCAAGCCCCCCACTATTCCCTGACAATTTTCACAGTAAAATGGTGCTGTATATAGTGTGGCATATGCACTGTGCCCCAGGGGCGTAGCTAAAGGCTCATGGGCCCTGGTGCAAGAGTTCAGCTTGGGCCCCCCTTTCCTCAGTGCTCTGTGTGTCTTCTTATGAGACACAAGGGTCTTTGGGCCCCCTCAGGCTCCTGGGCCCGGTAGCGACTGCTACCTCTGCACCCCCTATAGCTACGCCCCTGCTGTGCCCCCTTTGCAGAGGGCAGGGACCCACTTCTGGCTCGGAGGCCCATCAGAGGATTCACTGGCTCTGTGGTGGGTCTGTTTGAGTCTACTTTTATATAGGCAAATGTTGCAATCTGAGTTACCAAAATGAAATAATACTAGTGAACAGGGGCCCCACAAGTTCATAGCAGGCTGGGTGCCCCATGCATTTTGCACTAATTGGGAATTGAAGGAAAGATAAATGGTCTCTAGTTCCTTTGTCAAATGCGCTTTAAAACATTAACAATTTATCTTTCAGAACAAAGTCTGTAACAAAAATTCTTAAACTGGTAATTTAGTTTTTAAATTCTATTTTATTCTTAGACATTAAGAAACATAAGCAATTCCATTGCTCTCATGGTACATGTGTCTGAAAAATAAAGATATGACTGTCTCAGGAGTTCTCATTAATTTCTTAACAAGGTTTGCAGATTAAAAGGTTTTTTTGTTGATTTTCAGATTTAAAAAGTAATATATCTCAATTAATCTATGTAAATATTCATGAAAAACCAGCATAACTTAATGAAATGAATGCTCTTAAGACTCGAAAAGTCAATACAGGTAGTAAAACCGTAATGAAAAGAACATAAAATTCCAGATCTAGATGGATATGAGAGCAATGATTCAGATATGCAGTAAAAATTAATGTAAAATCATATAAATCAAATGCACCAAAATTCATGAGGGCATTACAAGACCACATAAGATAAAAGAAAAGTTTTATTGCTGAGGAATCCTACCACATATTAAGTAGATAAAAACATTCTAAAGAGATTATTTAACCGAAGCAGAATGTGCAGTCGATTTTGTAAGCTTTTGTAGATTTTGTAAGCAATATAAGAACATTACTGTGTTTGCCATGAATGTTTGGTTTCTTTCAGATAATGTCTGCCATCAAATACAGAAGCTGTTGCCGAAAGAAATGTTCAGCTGAAACATCATAGACCCCGATGTATTTGTTACAATGTACAAACTGAACTTTAGAGTCACTGAATATGAGTGCCTATACATAGTTCCAGCCTCCAGGCCTGATTATTGACCAAGCTGAACTTCCAACCAGAAAAAGTAATATTGATTCTTTCTTATTCTAAAGCATGATATTTTGGATGTTTACTAAAAATGCCTTGGTGCCTTCTGCTTGATCAGTTGAATTACTGGTGCTGTACTGATGAAAATCTGTATTATTTGCATCTACTGTTTCACTGTTGCAGGTCAGTTCATGAATTGCTTCTGGCCAGGAGCTGCCTTTATTACTATGTTAAACATATTAGTTGGAAATAAAATGTAGCTCATTAAAATTCATTTTTGTAGCAGTCCTGCACATTTTAACTTCCGGTGGCGAGTATAAGCTCAGAGATGACCATCATAAACAACGAGCCTGCATGTACCTTCATACATACTATGTACACTAGATGTATTGAACATTAAGTTGTACCTAACAGCTTGCTATCTCCATTGGGAATCAGAAACACAAATTACCTATTTATCATCATATCATCATGTTAATCATAGGTATCTGAGCCCTCAAATATCCAATGTACTTTCAAGAAAATGAAAATGTTTTCAATTTACTGTATACAGTTGTGTCCACCCTCCACTTACTGCAGATTTTGTTAGGTACTCCATTTTTGATGATGCAAATTAAATACAATATCACAGCATCCTAGCAAAACCATCAACAGAGTTTAATTCCCATCAAAGTCACTAGCTGGCCACACATATATATAGCATTAAAGGGGTATTCCGAGACTTTTATACTGATGACCCATCATCTGCATAGTTTATCAGTATCTGATCAATGGGGGAATCCCATGATCAGCTGATTGAGAAGGCACTGGAGCACGCATTAGCACTGTGACCTTCTGGTAGCTTAGCCTCAGCCATGTGATATCACATTCATTGGTTACATGGCCAAGGTGCAACTCGGCCCTATTGAAATAAATGGGACTGAGTTGCGATACCAAGCACTGCCACTGTACAATGTACGGTGCTGTGGTTGGTGAGCTGAGAGAAGGCCATGGCGCTACTGCAAGCATGGGTGCCTTCTCAAATAGCTGATCAGTGGGAGTCTCGGGTGCCCCACCAATCAGATACTGATGATCTATCCTCTGGATAGGCCATCAGTATAAAAGTCTTCAAAACCCCTTTAACAACTCCCTACAGAGTATGGTGAAATCATGTTTTTGTCAAAGCTGGTCACCTTGCGCCACTCATCTGATGTATAGAGTGAAGAAAAAAGGGAAGGAAGGACACATCTATAGTTAGGATGATGGAATAGTAGTTTCCAAACTTAATGTGCAATCCAGAAATAACATAGTTTTTACGAAATTGTCGCTTCAATCAAGATATAACTGCCCTATTCACCTAAGGCTTTGTTAATTCCATGATAATTACAGATCAACTTCACAGAAAAATGTTTTTTTTTCTGAAATAGATTTAAAATATTATTATATATTATTAGCTTTTATGTAGATGTAAATTAGCAATTAGGAAGACATTTTCTAAAATAAGTTCTTTTTGCATAAATAAGATAATTATATTGGCCATTTATGATACATTTCACAACTTAGAGCACTGAACATGGTGCAGGAGATGATTTGTCTAATATAATTAGCATTTGAATAATCAGTAAGAACCTTTAACATCTTCTTTTAAGTTGTTTTTAATTACATTGTGCTATCTTTTGAATTTTTAAAATATTAAAGTGGATAATTGCTTGTTTTATCATTGCTATTATATCATTATAACAAGGTCAAAACAACCTTTTATGAAATCATAAATTTGAGACTATCAACAGTGTGTATTGTCTATAGCTGGCCCAATACAATGTAGCATAATCAGGGAAAATAAAGCATAAAAAAGTGTCTGTTCCCAGTGATGACCAGTCAAATTTCAGCTGTTTGCTTTCTAGGGCAGATAACAAATAAAATGGAAAGTCAGAATCTAAATTGGCATCCAATTTGCAGCTGTAGATGCATTAATCAACTAGATTTAAATTGAACCTGTCATCCCCTTTATGCTGCCCAATGTAAGCTTTGAGCTTAGAAATGTTTAGTTTATCTATGCATAGACATTAGTGACACCACATGAATTTATGAGAATCAGTTTGGGACTGCTTGAAATTATGGGAGTCTTTGGAGAACATCTATTTTTAACATGGCCAAGACACCAAAATATGGTCAAACCAACAGAACCTCTATTTTTTTTTTAATGAAGTCATGGTTTCTTTTGGAAAGCAAGGACAATAATCCCTCATTAAAGCAGCTGCATTTGGTACTTGTAGCAATTTCACTTCAAAAATCTTTTTTTAACTTTTCTGTCAACATATCCATAGTGGGGCTTGTTTTTGTGGGACAAGTTATTGTTTATTTCATGCTTACTAAAAAACGTTATTCTCTTGTCAGAGAGCAGGGACAGAGATTGGCCCTCACTTTTGGCAAACTATTTTTTGGACGAATTTGAAAAGAACCAGATCTACACAATGACAAATCCATTTTTTAGATTTATCCAATTACACTTCAGTTACATATATATTACAGATTACAAATATATTTATAGTGTGGTCTGATTCATCAGATTTTACAGCTTTTGTGTCCTAAATAAATAATAATGAGGTCAATATGTCTTTTACAAGCCAGTTTAGCGAACATATATTACAAAATTTGAATGTTGAAGTAGGTTTTAGGAATGGCTACAGCTACAAATTCTCTGTTTAAATATGTTTACAGTTATCATCTATTCCATGCAAAACAGGCTCTCCCATATGGACAAATGTATGCATTTGTGTACTCAACAGTGAGACACAACAGTTTAAAACACAAGCAAACAAACTTTGAATAGAGTGAGAGCACAATATAGATAATCTTTAAAGGGGTTCTCCAAGGTAAATTTATTGATGACCTATCCTCAGGATAGGTCATCAATATCAGATCGGTGGGGGTCCGACACCTAGTACCCCACCGATCAGCTGTTTAAAGAGGAGGCACACACCGTACCAGCGCTGCCTCCTCGTCACTGTTTATATGCTGGCCGTAACAGGGGTAGTGGTGAGTAGGTGTAATTACACCTAACTGCCCCATTCATATTAATAGGAAGGATCGCTCCTATACAAGTCTATATGAGCGATCCTTCCCATTGAAATGAATAGGGCGGTTAGGTGTAATTACACCTGCTCAGCGCTACCCATGTTACGGCTAGTGTGTAAACAATGAAGAGGAGGCAGCGCTGGTACAGCACACGCCTCCACTTCAAACAGCTGATCGGCGGGGGTGCTGGGTGTCGGACCCCGCCAATCTGATATTGATGACCTATCCTGAGGATAGGTCATCAATAAACATAACTCGGACAACCCCTTTAATTAAAAGTAAGAGGAATAGGTTGAAAAAAACAGGATATGAGATTTACCTTTTCTTTTTAATGTAATCATATGGCTGATATAATAAAAGTTTCTATTAGAAAAAATAGGCATATGAATATAAATAATCTTGTCTTGTCAGAAGTGGCTGGTCGCCAGCTGTTTCCTTTTAGTGTACAAAAACATACGTGATATTCAGGGAATCCTGCCGAGTGCTGTGGACAGTGTTGCCTTTGTAATAACTTAGTTACATAGTTAATATGGTTGAAAAAAGACACAAGTCCATCAGGTTCCACCAAGGGATGAGTGGGGATGTATATTTTAGACAAGGAGATTGAGACCCAGATTTCTACACATTTTCATAGGAATTAATGTCATTTACTTTTAAGAATTCATCTAAGCCCTTTTTAAAACTGTCCACTGTTCCTGCTGTGACCACGTCCAGAGGTAGACTATTCCACAGATTCACAGTCCTTACAGTAAAGAAGCTTTGACTCCTCTGGAGACTGAACTTTTTCTTCTCCAGTCGGAGGCAGTGCCCCCTTGTCTTTTGAGGGACATTTACATGGAACAGCTTTTCACCATATTTTTTGTATGACCCATTTATATATTTGTATAGGTTAATCAAGTCCTCCCTTAGACATCTCTTCTCAAGACTAAATAAATAAAATTCATTTAATATTTCCTCGTAACTAAAGGTTGTATCAGACCTGCAGATTAAGCAGGCGATTGTTGGGAGGAAAGCACCTGCTCCATACAGTATTAAAATGCAGTTTTATGCAAATCGACTTCGGATAAAGCATCCAAAGTCGATTCACTCATCCCTACTCATTAGCAATGATCTGGCAGTCTAATACAGGCTTTATAAACACCAAAACTATATCCCCACCTATAATGAACCCATATACACCATAGAATAGAACACCAAAAGATGTATATGTGGTTCGATAATAAATAACAAGCTAATCACACATCTATCATGATTATAGTATCACATTTTAATTAAACATATATTACAGACAAGATTGGCATACACAAATATATGTATATATGTAGGATAAGTGCAATAAAGTGCCAGTGCAAAAAGTATTTTAGGAAGGTACTATAAAATGCAGATTCAAGAGTACATAAATAACTATTATACAGACAGCCTAATGGTATGGCTATAAATAGAACAGATCAAATTACATATAAAAAATAAGCAATACAGTATAATACAGAGTATATGGGCAGATATCTATATAATACCAACCAAATAATTGTGTCCAGCCTCAGGTCAGACCACCACCACACCCCAACATGCTTTGGTCTGTCAGCTTTCTCAAGGGGTAGTGGTTGATGGGAACATAATGAATTTATATAGTGCTAACAATAATGCATTCACATGTGAGCACAAGCCATTAATTAGTAATGTGCCAGTGCCCTAGATCTCCCAGAATCAGACATTCAATCAAAAAGGAATCCCAAGTTACATGTGTGATTTAACTATTAAATGAGCCTCTGCCCACTATATGGCGTGACATTGTTCCCGCCACGATGCTGGTTTTGAGACACCACTGCGGCATCCGGAGGAGACGGAGTGCACAAGGGATTGTGCGGTCCGCCACATCACGGTGCCGGGGGAACGTCTCGGGCCGGCGCATGCGCAGAAACAGGGCAAACTAAGGACATTGAATATTAGATAAGCAAGAAATATGCTGACACCACTGTAGATGACTAGCGAGAGGACCGATAGCAACAATTGTTATACAGCATGTATATGTGGTCATAAATATATATCATAAATATGCATAATGAAGTGAATAAAAAATGCATGAAATAAATATATTAAAGTAGACACTTCATGAAGCAAATAAGTATGAGGAAAAAAAGGTGAAAAGAATGCATTATAGTGTTATATAATTGCATAATAAAATTATGCAGATATATATATATATATATATATATATATATATATATATATATAATGTGGAGAAGTGGGTTTGCAAGGATTGCAGGCCACAACACCAATAATTTGCATATGTGCCACGCACCTTTACCTGCAACAGCTCCTGTTTGGCTAACATATTATATGGCAGCTACTAGTTTTCAGGCTCCTGTCCCTTATGACAATAATCCTGCGGCCATATGATCCATCCACCATGTTCAGCCCACCTGGTAATTAACCCTAATACATGTTTAAAGTGAAATACCATCTGGTTCATAGTATATATTTGTATAGTTTTTAATTTTACACTTGGAATATGTAAATCATTATTCTTTTAAAGGGATTCATGTCTACAATGTCATTTTTTCCTCTCAATGTTTCTATAGCCCTAACTTTTTAAATTTCGCATTCATATAGCTATATAAGGGCTTATTTTTTTTGGGATAAGTTGTACTATATAAGTGCACCATTCAATTTACCAAAATTCTTAGTGGGGTTAAATTACAATTCTAATGTGCGCTAAAATTGTCAACGTCTTCATTCTGTGGTTCAATACGAAGCAATACCAAAGTTGAATGTTTTTATCTATTACTTTAAAAAACAAAATAAAAACCATGACTATTTTCAGACAGCCATAACATTTTTATATTTTGGTCTACAGAGCTGTATGAGGGCTTGCTTTTTGTGGGACGAACTTTAGATTTTATTAGTACCATTTAGTGGTAAGTATGACTTTTTGATCACTGTCATTCAATTTTTTGGGCGGGAAAAATTGAGAAATGTTTTTTAAAAATATTTTAATAGTTAAATAATAGCTAATATGTTTTTCTTTTGTTTATATATTTTTATATGTAAAATTGAGAAAAGGGAGTTATTTAAACTTTATATTTTTATTTTTACAGTGACAACTTTTAACCCCTTAGGCCCCTTTCACACGAGCGGGAGACTTGGACGTCTCCCGCATCGTGTGCAGTGTACTGAACTCCTGGCACTGATCTTTTGATCTTTGTCCACTTCACTCTAATCGCAATTCACCATCATTGTGGCCGGGTGTCTACTGTATGATACAGCCTGCACCTGCTATGTATGGAGAGGGCGGAATGCAGCAGCCCGCTCCATACATTCGCTGGGCTACCGTGACATATGGCTATACCTGATTTATAACGATTCGTGACAAATTAATTTGTAACAAATCAAATTTCTTGTCAAAGTTAGACAAATCGATTGAATCAAATTTTTCAAAACTTCGCTCATCACTAGTTGTAGTGGAATGAAACACCTCCAAACTTAATTCATGGGAGCTGTGAGTCCTGTCAATTCATTATCAGAAAAGAGTGCCCGAGATGTCCATGGAGCAGAGCGTATGGTCCTAAAGTCCTTTTTATTAATAAGTCTTCTAGGAGTGATATGTCAAATATAGAGTCATGTATCATAAGAAGAGAATAATTAGATAAGGAAAATTGGCTTAGAATTTCAGGCTTGTTGTGCTGCTGCCAATAAATAAAGAAATTGCTATAATCACTTTTTTATAGATACTTCTACTGTTCATTTAAGTTATCTAAAGATTCAATTTGATCATACTCATTATTCATGTTTTGTATTAATACTCCAAATAAAAATTGGTAAATAGAGATGAGCGAATCGATTCGTTGATTCGTTGATTTGTATCGAATCTTGGGAATTTTTAGCTGAGAAGCGAATCCGAATATTAGGTGATTCGCTTCGGCTTTGTACGCATTCGCTACGTAGTTTGTCCTATAAATTATACACTATTGCTACGTATAAGTTACTCTATACGCTGTTGCGTACGATTTCAATTCAATTCAATTCATTAGCGATGCAATTGCAGACTCCTCCCTGGTAGCTCCGCCCTCTTCTCCAGCGTGCGAGGAAGACGACGAGACAGCGAGGCCCTGACTGGGGAGGCATGGTGTGGGGCACCGACCCCTATGAGGAGAAGGAACCGGAGGAGATCTACGTCTCTCAATATGTCCGGCAGCCTAAGAAATCGGTTGAGGTGCCCGCTGAGGTGTTCACTCCGCTGGCCAGGGGCGGGCTGGGTCGGGGGGCAGGAGGGCAGATGCCCCCCGGGCCTGTGTATGTCAGGGCCACCATGGCTCCTGAACTCAATTGTATCTGCATCCACTAGATGCAGATACAATTGTGCCAGTAGCAGCCAGCGCAGGCGGAGCAGGGAACCTCTGGTTCCCTGCTCCGCTACTCCCGGTGGCCGGCGCACAGATGTGATGTAGGCGGCGCGATGACGTCATCGCGCCGCCTGCGACGTTCCTCGGGAGCAGACCCGCCGGAAGAGGCCGGGTCTGCATCGTGGGACCACGCCTGGACAGGTGAGCATTAACTGCCCTCCCCCTATGTTCTCTATATGCACCCCTTAACCTAATACTGCCCCCTGCCTCCCTATTACTGACCCCCATACTGGCCCTGCCTTACCCTAACTCTAATACTGGCCCCTGCCCACCTAGTACTGACCACCCTGCCTTACCCTGGCCCTGACCCTAATACTGGCCCCTGACCCCTAATACTGACCCTGCCTGACCCCTAACCCTAGTACTGGCCCCTGACCTCTAATACTGACCTGCATTAACTCATAACCCTAATATAGGCCCCTGACCCCTAATACTGGCCCTGCCTGACCCTTAATCCTAGTACTGGGCCCTGACCTCTAGTACTGGCCGCTGACCACTTATTTTGGCCCCTGACCCCTACCCTAGTACTGACCTCTAACCTTGGACCCCTAACCCTGATACTAGCCCCTTACCCCCTAGTACTGACCCCTAATACTGGCCCTGTCGCACCCCTAAGGCTACTTTCACACTTGCGTCAGCAGGATCCGTTTGTGAGATCCGTCCAGGCTCTCATAAACGGATCCGTCCTGATAATACAACCGTCTGCATCCGTTCTGAACGGATCCGTTTGTATTATCTTTTACATAGCCAAGACGGATCCGTTCTGAACTCCATTGAAAGTCAGTGGGGGACGGATCCGTTTACTATTGTGCATGAGTAAACGGATCCGTTCCCATTGACTTACATTGTAGTCATGACGGATCTGTTTCCATTCCGCTCAGTCAAGCGGACACCAAAACGCTGTCAGAGCGGAATGGAGACGGAACGGAGGCAAACTGATGCATTTTGAACGGATCCTTTTCCATTCAGAATGCATTAAGGAAAAACTGATCAGTTCAGGACCGTTTGTGAGAGCCTGTGACGGATCTCACAAACGGATCCTGCTGACGCAAGTGTGAAAGTAGCCTAACCCTAGTACTGGCCCCTGACCTCTAATACTGGCCCCTGACCCCTACCCTAGTACTGACCTGTAACCCTGGACCCCTAACCCTAATATTGACACCTAATCCTGTCCCTAACCCTAATATTGACTGCTAACCCTAATACTGACCCCTAATACTTTCCCTATCTCTAATACTACGCCATACAGACCCCTAACCCTACTGACCCCTAACCCTGAGGCTACATTCACATGACCATATGTGTTTTGAGGTCCACAAATTGCGGATTCACAAAACACGGATACTGGCCGTGTGCATTCCACATTTTGTGGAACACACATGCCCAGCCCTATGATAGAAATGCCTGTTCTTGTCTGCGATTGCGGTCAAGGATAGGACATACTCTATCTTTTTTTTGCGGGGCTTGCGGAACGGAACTTAGGATTTGCGGCCCCTTTGAAGTGAATGGAAATACGGTTGTTTGAATGTACCCTAACGCTGCCTCTAACCCCAGTACTGCTCCTAACTGATACTGACCCTAATTCTAATACTGGCCCTAAGGGTGCATTCAGACAACCGTATTCAGACGACCATATTTCTAAGTCTGAATCTGTTCCGCAATTTTGCCGAACGGGTGCGGACCCATTCATTTCAATGGGGCCGCAAAAGATGCGGACACCACACCATGTACTGTCCACATACGTAGTTCCGTTCCCCCCAAAAAATATAGTGCATATGCCCTATTCTTGTCCGCAAGAATAGGCATTTCTATATAGGGCTGGCACTGTGCGTTCCGCAAAATGTGGAACGCACAAGGCCAGTATTTGTGTTTTGCGGATCCACAATTTGGGGACTGCAAAACACTTTCGGTCGTCTGAATGTAGCTTTATGCTAATACTACGCCTATCCCTAATACTGACCCCTAACCCCAATACTGACCCCTAACCCCAATACTGGCCCTTAACTCTAACACAGTGACCATAATATATGACTGTCCACATATATCTCTACACACTGCATTTTTTACACCTGACATATACACACAGAGTACTGATATGTCAGGTAGAAGGTATAATAGATGCAGTGGGTAAACGTATATAGTATATACAGCAGTGTACTGATATGTGAGGTACGAGGTATAATACATGCAGTTTCTACAGGTATATAGTATACAACGCAGTGTACTCATGTGAGATACAAGGTGTAATTTATACATCACACCTCACATATCAGTACACTGTTGTATATATTATATATCTGTACACACTGCATCTAATATACGTCATACTTCACATATGAGTACACTGCTGTATATACTATATATCTGTACACACTGCATTTATTATACCTCATACCTCACATATGAGTACACTGCTGTATATACTATATATCTGTACACACTGCATCTATTATACCTCATACCTCACTTAGTACACTGCTGTATATACTATATATCTGTACACACTGCATCTATTATACCTCATACCTCACATATCAGTACACTGCTGTATATACTATATATCTATACACACTATATCTATTATACCTCGTACCTCACATATCAGTACACTCCTGTATATACTATATATCTGTACACACTATATCTATTATACCTCACATATCAGTACACTGCTGTATATACTATATATCTGTACACACTGCATCTAATATACGTCGTAGTTCACATATCAGTATACTGCTGTATATGCTATATATCTGTATATACTGCATGTATTATAAAAGTATAGATGCAGTGTGTACAGATATATATACAGCAGTGTTCTGATATGTGAGGTATGAAGTATAATACATGCAGTGTGTACAGATATATAGTATATACAGCAGTGTACTGATATGTGAGGTATGAAGTATAATACATGCAGTGTGTACAGATATATAGTATATACAGCAGTGTACTGATATGTGAGGTATGAGGTATAATAGATGCAGTGTGTACAGATATATAGTATATACAGCAGTGTACTGATATGTGAGGCATGAGGTATAATACATGCAGTGTGTACAGATATATAGTATATACAGCAGTGTACTGATATGTGAGGTAGTAGATATAATAGATGTATTGTGTACAGATATATAGTATATACAGCAGTGTGCTAATATGTGAGGTACAAGGTATAATAGATACAGTGTGTACAGATATATAGTATATACAGCCGTATACTGATATGTGAGGTACGAGGTATAATAGATGCAGTGTGTATAGATATATATTATATGCACTGCTGTATATACTCTATATACCCACTGCATCTAGCTTGTCATGTGACCGTTAGCAACTTGTAGCCAGTGACGTCTCACCCACTGCAATCTAGCTTTTACCGAGTATTATAATACAGTGTGTGTACGCTGTATTCAGAGGGCACACTGAAGGGTCACTATAGACAAATGGGCACATATACTGCAAGAGGCAAAATACATAAAGGGGGCACACTGAAGGGGCACTATACACAAAGGGGCACATATAAGAGGCACGTTTTATAAGGGGCACCAAGCATGTGGCACTAGCATTAGGGGAACTGTGTGTGGCACTATAAACAGAGGGCACAGGGCATATGACACTATATACAGAGGGCACAGAGCATGTGGCACTATAAACAGAGGACACAGAGCATGTGGCACTATATACAGAGGGTAAAGGGCATATGGCACTGTATACAGAGGGCACAGAGTATGTGGCACTATATATAGAGGGCACAGGGCATATGACACTATATACAGAGGGCACAGAGTATGTGGCACTATATACAGAGGGCACAGAGCATGTGGCACTATATACAGAGGGCACAGAGTGTGTGGCACTATATACAGAGGGCACAGAGCATGTGGCATTATATACAGAGGGCATATGGCACTGTATACAGAGGGCACAGAGTATGTGGCACTATATATAGAGGGCACAGGGCATATGACACTGTATACAGAGGGCACAGAGTATGTGGCACTATATACAGAGGGCACAGAGTATGTGGAACTATATACAGAGGGCACAGAGTGTGTGGCACTATATGCAGAGGGCACAGAGCATGTGGCACTAATGCTGCTGTTATATTCAGGGCACAGAATGTGGCACTAAGATGAGTTTGTGTCAGTATGCAGGGTGCCAATGTGTTGGTAAAGCGTGAAGCTGAAGACATCTTCTCGGCAAAATCTGCAAAGCTGCATTGTGGATGGGATGAGTCGTCATGGTGGTCTGAACCAGATGGGGAAGAACTCAGGAAGAGACGTCACCTGTAAGTCACTAAATGGAAATTATTATTATGCTACTGACTGTGTATGATGGGAGCTGTAGTCACCTGGATGATCTACAGCTGATGATGGGTGGTAGCATGCTGTTTTGCGCAACAACTCCCAGCATCCCTTTACACTTGTTCAGGCCATACTGGGAGCTGTAGTTTCATATGGCGAGGGCTGACCTGACTACTCAGATGGTATCTGTACTAAACCTTTAAAATCTGGTAATGTATTTATGTATTGAACTTGGTTCTGGTGCTGTATTTATGTAGAGAACTTGGTTCTGGTGATGTATTTATGTATTGAACTTGGTTCTGGTGCTGTATTTATGTAGAGAACTTGGTTCTGGTTCTGTATTTATGTATTGAACTTGGTTCTGGTGCTGTATTTATGTAGAGAACTTGGTTCTGGTGCTGTATTTATGTAGAGAACTTGGTTCTGGTTCTGTATTTATGTATTGAACTTGGTTCTGGTGCTGTATTTATGTATTGAACTTGGTTCTGGTGCTGTATTTATGTAGAGAACTTGGTTCCGGTGATGTATTTATGTAGAGAACTTGGTTCTGGTGATGTATTTATGTAGAGAACTTGGTTCTGGTGATGTATTTATGTAGAGAAATTGGTTCTGGTGCTGTATTTATGTAGAGAACTTGGTTCTGCTGATGTATTTGTGTAGAGAACTTGGTTTTGGTGCTGTATTTATGTATTCAACTAGGTTCTGGTGCTGTATTTGACTTATGGGTTTAGTTATGGTGCTATATTTCTTGTTGATTTTGTTGCTGTATTTGACGTATGGGCCTGGTTCTGGTGTTGTATTCATGCAGTGAACTTGGTTCTGGTGCTGTGTTTGACTTCTAGGTTTGGTTCTGGTGCTGTATTTATGTAGAGAACTTGGCTCTGGTGCTGTATTCATGTAGAGAACTTGGTTCGGGTGATGTATTTATGTAGAGAACCTGGTTCCGGTGCTGTATTTATGTAGAGAACTTGGCTCTGGTGCTATATTTATGTAGAGAACTTGGTTCTGGTGCTGTTTTTGACTTATGGGTTTGGTTCTGGTGCTGTATTCATGCAGTGAACTTGGTTCTGGTGCTGTGTTTGACCTCTAGGTTTGGTTCTGGTGCTGTGTGTATGTAGTGATCTTGCTCTGTATTTGTGTGTTAAACATACATCTGATGCTATACGTCTAATACTATCCATTCACATTTGCGCTTGGGTCACAGATTCTGTTAAAAAGACCGGGCAGAAAAGTTCTGCATGCAAGACTTTTTTGTTCGGTAAAGGAGCAGCATCCTGAGCAGACCCTATTGTACTCAATGGAGTCTCTTCAGCTCAGGGGTTGGTAAATCTGCCGCCTTTTAACCATTTAAAGCCCATTTACCTATACCGGCTTTATGGTAGGCGGAGTTAAACAGGTTAAGGGTGGGCCGCTACACATGGGTGCTGTGTGCTTGCCACCCAGGCTAAAATTTGCCAGCCAGCCCCTGCCGCTGGCTGACACGGCGGAGGTGGCAGGAGTTCCCGCTCCGCCGCGGAAGGACTACTCCCTTCGTCAAAATTCAATGGTCCCCGAGGCTGTCACCCGGAACGCCCTGACCTTTTGGAAAAAAAAAAGTTGGTAGAGGAGTGGGTTGTGCAGGTTTTTGAGCACCCACGGTCTGGTGACCCTAAGCTCGAGCGCCGAAGGGGTACCGTTATTTGGTTCAGTGTGGAAGAATTATACGTAAACCGCCGTTCTGTAAAGCGGCCGTATCTTCCGCCTGTCCGCCACAATCTCTACGCAGGGGATTACGTGGAGTATACCCCCATGAAGAGCCTCCAAGGCCCCTTTGCTACTGGGGTGAAACTCCTTAAGCGACCAGCTACTCCTGCAGCGCCCCCGGAAGGCTGGACTGAGGAGGCCCAGGCCGCAGAAGAGGCTCGGTGTTCCCATGAGACCAATGATGGGGCTGGAACCCCTGATACCAGATTTTCCACCGCCGCCGATCCTTCATGTGGGACAGATCACCACCAACACTTTTGTGTACCAGCCATCGGTGGTACAATACCAACTGCCATGGCAGGTGCAGGCTGCACAGTCCGCAGCTCGTGGAAGACTATTACCAGAGCCCTTACAGCCAGAGATTCTGTCACCTTGTATGCTTGCGGGAGGATCTGGCCACTACAAGGTAATGGGCAAGGCCCAAGTTGCCACGGCCCTTGCCAGTGTGACCGCCTGGTCACTACCAAGACCATCCCTGAGAGGACGGTGGGGGTCTGCTGCTGCAGCCAGTGTCGCTTTCATGAGGCAGGAGCGCCCTCTCATGTCTTTTAGCTCCAGCAGCAGTGAAGAGGACCTGCTGGCCCTTAAGTAAGGAATCGGATCCTGCAGCTTTTATGGGAGCCACAACATGGACTTAACCTGAAGGGTGAGCACTAGTTGGCGTTTGTTTTTATTTTTGTTGCCCTGCGTTTGTCCTCACCCAGATGGACATGGATTGTCAGGACTCCCCCCATAAAAAAAAAAAGTTTTAACCAAGTTGCGCATACATGCGCCTCATCCCTTTTTGCCCCCTTTTCAGGTTATTGGGGAGCCCCTTGAAAGAGGGTTTTTTAAGGAACCTTTGCTGCAAATTTTTTACCCATTTGGATTACAATTTTACCTATGTGGATTACAAATTGCAACTGAGTTTGGGACTCTGTTCCAGTTCTATGACAAGCGTCAGAAGAAAAGAGACTTAAACGTGTCCGTGAGCATACTAGGTAGGTGATATTTAAAATGTTTACATTATACCTATAATGTATTTGCACTATATTGTTTGCACTGGATTGTTTGCACTAATGATTTAACCTTTCAGCAATGTTTTCAAGTATGTTGCCCATTGTGTGTATTTCTTTACAGGTACCGCAATGGGTCCTCATATTCACCTTATTGTATGATGGATGGTTGTACTATGCACTTAGCCGGATAGACAGCACCTTACTTGTTCTATCTCAAATATACACACTGCCTCTGAGGGCGATTTCAGATCTGACCATTTACGCTGGATCTGGCCCGGGGTCCGCAAGGTGTCGAAACGATGGCGCAAGCCTCGGATCACCTGCTGGATCACCTCCCTTTTATGCTGGTTCGGGTGGCGGTGTGTGCCATCGTAAATCGTAATCCTTGCGGTCCATCAGCCGGACTATGTATTTCAGCTGTGCAGCAGAGCTAAATGATGAGGATCCTCTGGATGCCATTTTCGAATATTCGCTCTGCCTCTGAGGAGTGCACGCCGCGCCCTCTCATCGTACGTGCCTGTGTATTACGTAATCGCGTAGACAATAGTATGCTGAGGATTCGTAAGCTATTTGTACGCTCATGCGTACGTCTTCTAAGAAGTTGCGTACATTTTTTAAATGAACGTTCGTTATTAGTGCGCGAATGTTTGCTAATAGCACATAATAACGTATATTTTGTACGCAAATACAACAAATCTATTCTTCGAATATACGAAAAAGTTTGGCGAATGTTCAGCGAATAATTTTTTGAATGATTCGCTCATCTCTAGTGGTAAACTCCGGTCAAATACTAAAACACACTCAAGAAGTATATAGTGCTGATATTGACCAGACCAATACAATCCCCACTCCTTTTACAGGTTTCTTGTTAGGATCAAAATCCTGAAAGAGATTAGATAGAACCCAAAAGTATTAGCAAAAGACCTACAGAAGACAAACTACTAAAACATCTGTTCATGTTCTCCTTACAATGTGCTTACTTTCATGATAGCGGATTAACGTGATTGAAACATGCAGCATTAACCACATGGTGGCAGTCTAGGAATATACATTAATACTGCAGCATTTCCGAATAGCTTGGCTTTCTCACATTGATAAAATCCTTGAAAAAGCTATTATGGTCAAATCATGTAAATGGCTGGTTTGATTTTTAGAGCAATCCCATATTGCATAATTTTACTTAACACTTTCAAGACCCTGGGATTTCCTGCCTTCCCAGAGCAATAACTTTTTTTTATGTTTGTGTTCAGTGCACATAGCAATATGTGGTCTTGTTTTTGTGGGACAAGTTCTACTTTCTAATGGCACCATTTAATATTGTATTGGGAAGCTGTAAAAACAATTCAGAGGTAAAACTGGAAAAAAAAAATCTATTCCGCCATAGTTTTTACGGCATTCCCTATGCAGTAAAACTAACCTGTTACTCATATGATATTCTTATGAAAACCTTTGAAGCAAATTTGTATGAAGGTTTCTGTGTACATATTGTTTTAAGTGGCATTTTGACAATGTACCAGGTGTCTTCTTTCAGAAACTATATGGGTATTGAGGGTTAGTATCAGGGGCAGATTGGGAACTCAAAATGGCCCTGAAAAAATAGAATATATAGAAGTGGCCCCATGTTGTAGGCAGAGGCAAACTGGCAGAGGGTGTGGCCAAGCCAAATCAGCACTTTTTTGTGGGGCAATCTGTAGCTTTTATTGATACCATTTTGGAATATGCTTTTTGCATTTACAATCATGAAATTTGGTACATAGGTACATCAGGTGTCCGTGAAGGTTGTAGACCAGGTCTCAGCTCCCTAGGACCTACCGTTCCTGAGATATCCCCAAAAAATGCATTAGCCAATAGAAGCCTGCATGTCTTTTTCTTCATATCCCAACTGCCATACACACGGTCATATGACCCTTATCAGCCAATAGAAGCTCGCAGGCCCTTAGTCTCCACATACACACAATTTTACACCAGGTTTCCATAACAACCCAGCCATATTTCTTCACTGCTGTAGGTCAGCTTTAAAGATGCAGGGCACTGTGGATAACACTGTTAAGGGAGCAGAGTGCTGTGAAGGTCACAGTTAAAGACAGACTTAAAAACCCTGCCCCCAGGTCTCATTAAGCCACACCCCAACTCGGTTAGGCCACGTCCCTCCCACTCAGCAGCTGACTGGGATTGAAAAAATGAAGGCAAAAATTTACTTCTATCAGCTGCAGAGGTGGGAGGGAGGGTGACTTTCTCCCTGCAGCTCACGCTTAGACAGCGCAGTGCTGTCTGAGAGTGAGCTGTTTAAAAGGACATCCCTCTGTCTGTCCAGGCCCTGCGCCGGACGGAGGACAGGAAGTCTGAAAGCCGGACTGTCCAGCCTAAAAGCAGACCTCTGGCCACCCTAGGGGCAGGCTGCTGTGGTGGTCACAGTTAAGGGGACGGTCCACTATGGAGGTCAGTGTTAAAGGGCAGATTGCTGTAAAGGCCACTGTTAAGGGGGCGGGGTGTTGCAGAAATCACTCTTAAGGAGATGGGGTACTGTTGAGGTTACTAATAAAGGGGTGGCCACTGTGAAGGTCACTGTTAAGGGGGTGGGAATCTGTGGAGGTCACTGTTAAAGGGGCGAACGCTGTGGAGGTGTCTGTGGAGGTGTTTGTTAAAGGGCGGGGTGCTGTAGAGGTCACTGTTAAGGGGGCAGGGTGTTGTGGAAATCACTGTTAATGAGACGAGGTACTGGGGAGTCACTAATAAAGGGGTAGTCACTGTGGAGGTCACTGTTAAAGGGGAGGGTGCTGTGGATGTTACTGTTAAGGTGGTAAGCCACTGTGGAGGTCACTGTCAAGGGAGGAGGGAACTGTGGAGGCCACTATTAAAGGGGCAGCGGGTTACTGTGAGGTCACTGTTAAGCCAGCGAGGTACTGTAAGGTCACTGTTAAGAGAGTGGGGTACAGTGGAGGTCACTGTTAAGGAAGCGGGGTACTGTGGCAGTCACTGTTAAAGGGGCAGTCACTGTGGAGGTCTTTGTTAAGGGGGCCAGGAATGGTGGAGGTCAGTTAAGGGAACTGTAACCTATGGTCAGTGTTAAGGGATGGGTGCTGTAGAGATCACTGTTAGGGGAGCGAGCCCCTGTGGAGGTCACTGTCAAGGGGGTGAGGTGCTGTGGAACTCCCTGTTAAAGGGGCAGGCTGCTGTGAAGGTCAAAGTCAAGGGGTGGGCTGCTGTGGAGGTCCCATTTTAAGGAAATGGATAACTGTGGGGGCTCAGTGTTGAGGGGTGGGGGTGGTGGAGGTCACTTAAGGGGGCGGGGTACTGTAGATATCACTGTTATAGTGGATAGTGTTGATATCTTTTAACGACACACACATTAAATGAAATAGATGAAATGTACCCATGCAAAGCCAGGTCCTTCTGCTAGTATTATATATTGTTATCCCAATGTCCTGGTATACAGAGATGTATCTGTAGATAACATTGCATTGTACATTCATACTAATGAACGTTTTTAACTAGAGAAATTCTTTCCATAGAAATCATTGTGCTTTGTAGGACAACTGATAAAGCTTCTGTCTCTCAAACAGGAGGTTATGAGAACCTCTCAGGTAACAATTTAAAAGTAGTGACAGGAAAAAAAAATAATATACAGGGGTATCCACATACATAGTTAGAATGCTAACAGTGTTTGGGGATACCCCCAAGGATGACTGTATATATGGAAATAGCCATATATGGAGTTATGCAGGGGACTGCTAAGCAGAGCAGATGTTCTTAGTAAAAGACAGTCTGCAATCTTAAGATACATTGCCAATCTGCCCCTGGTTAGTATGATTTTTTTATTTTGTAATTTAGGTTTTTTGTACATGTCAAAATTTTGAAAATTGTTCTGGTTACCAGAGGTGCAAACAGTCCAAACATCCCTGGCAGCGAAAGGGTTAGCACTTATGTAGCAACAACAATCTCTTTCTAAAGTTATATGTATTGCTCAAAAAGGCACCACACTATACTAAATAGAATTTGAGAATGACTGATTGCTAAATGGCAATAGAATTTGATATGCTTTAACATGTCTTAACATAAGGCCTATCTGGACAGTGAATAGTCGTTGCCATAAATGGCGGTCAGTGCTTCTGGTGTGTAATCCATGGGCAATGGCTGATGTGAATATGATGTAGTAAAATCTGGAGAAAGACTTTGTACTTAATCCAGCAAAAGATCGGGGCTGGCAGAGTTCATGCAATATCATATCCTAGCAGACACAATGAAAGGAAGAAATACAACAGCAAAGGCAGAAATACAAAGTAAGAAGAAATCCAGGTTAATTCAAGCACTACAGAAACTGACAAACCTGATTGTTCAGGCAAAGAGAAGTGGGGGAGGGTTCCTTAAAGAGGACCTTTCATAAGATTTTTTTTAAAAACTACTACCTTAGTATGTAGTCTGCCTCCAGCAGATGCCATTACTTTTTTTTTCAGATTGTCCCCTCCATTGTGCCGCTATGCCATCCACTGTGTTCTCGTCCCAAATATGCAAATTAGTATTATCGGTACAGGGAGGAGGAGACTTCAGCTCTCCTTAGTGGCAATCTCCTCCTCCCTGACTGTCCAATTGCAGTGGACTGCTTCAGAGTCAGGGAGAAGACAAGCTGTTCTCGACAGATTTGGTAAATCTCATGAGAACAGGCTATGCAAGGCTATGTAGGATATATTAGGCAGCAAGTGACCAATAAGATGTTTGAAATTGATGTGTTGGAAGCAGGAAAAGTTGGGCAAGTGTAAGGTTTCCAGCAATGTTGACAATAGGCAAATTCTGTGGCTAGATGACTAGGCAGAGCATTTCATAAACATTAGTTCTTGTGGGTGGTTCCTGGTATGCAGTGCTTAGTACCTACCTAAAGTATTCCAATCAAGTTTAATCAGTGAAACTGTATTATGGCACCCAAACCTCACTCATGTTGCTGATACGCAAAGATTAATGTGTCTGATACCACCAGGGTTGGACTGGGAACTGAAAGTGGCCCTGCAAAAAAAATAAAAGTGGCCCCTTTTGGAGTTGGGTCCAAACTGGTCGAAGGCAGGGCCAACACAAGCAGACAGGGCCAGCAATACCATATTGTAGCACACTATACCACCCCAACAGAGCCACATACCACAGTCCATCAAAAAATACTGCCCTCAGCATTACAAGATACCTCCCCAAAAACTTCCACTGGCCAGCCATAAGGAGCGCTCCAGTGGCTCCCTGGACATTGGCCCACTGGGAAATTTCTCTGTAAGGTCTATGGCCAGTCCGCCTCTGGATCTCAAGAAAAGCCACTCTAGCACAAATTGCTGGAGAAGTTGATGCGGTGTATGGTTGAAATGCATCAGAACAAACATTGCACCGCAGCTTCCTTTGTATGATACTGTGAAGCTGAAGATACATCAAAGTACCCATTCTAAACCCTTGCCATTGCTAAAAGCCCTAATAATGACCATACAAGCTTTAGAATTGGATAATGAAATAGTAGAAGAAGGTTGCCTGGTTTGATGAATAACATTTTCTTTTAAATCCTGTGGATGGCCAAATGTGTATGCATTCTTTACCTGGAAAATAGATGGCACAGGATGTAATATGGGAAGAGGCAGTGTAATTTTGACAATGTTCTGCACAATCTTGAGTCTTTGCATTCATGTGGATGTTATTAAACATGTTCCAACTAAATATTGTTGCAGACCAAACATACCCCTTGATGGCAATGGTACTGACTAATGGCAGTAGCCTGTTACAGCAGGATAATGCAACCTTTCACACTACAAACACTGTTGAAGAATGGTTTAAAGAACATCACATGGAATTCAAAGTGTTGACTTGGTCGACTCGCCACATTTCCCAGCTCTCAGTCTGATAAAACAAGTCTGATTCATCTTGCTACTTTATGAATATGGCACACACTGTTATGTACATCAGGAACACATGACGTTGGAATATAATGTTTGATTTTCCTTTTTGTACATCATGTTTTCTTGTGATACATGGGTGGTGAGATCTTGACTTAACGTAACAGCTGTGGCCCAAATATTGTAGCTATCTTTGATCCTGCTATCATTTGAAATCTAGGGTCCTGGGCCTTAATATAATTAGCACTTGATAAGCTCTATCCATTATATTCTTGTAGTAGCAATTGTTTAAAGTTATGACTAGAGATGAGCGAGCACTAAAATGCTCGGGTGCTCGTTATTCGAGTCAAATTTTTCCGGATGCTCGGGTGCTCGTTTCGAATAACGAACCCCATTGAAGTCAATGACTTGAGCATTTTTTTCAGGGGACCAAAGCTCTGCACAGGGAAGGTTGCGTGAAAACCTGGAAACCTCAGAAAATGATGGAAACACCGCGGAAATGGACAGGAAACAGCAG
Source organism: Rhinella marina (assembly GCA_900303285.1). Lineage (NCBI taxonomy): Eukaryota > Metazoa > Chordata > Amphibia > Anura > Bufonidae > Rhinella > Rhinella marina. Next base: position 25,879 of record ONZH01017389.1, on the reverse strand, counting down.
GAGCAGCATGCATGGATGCCTCTGAGGCTGTCTAATTGTACCATTATGCCAAATTCTGGGCAACAGCCTGGTGGTGACCCTCAAGACAATTGTACTGACCCAGACCAAGATGGGCAACATCATATGTTAGTAAAGCACCCAACTAGGTGCAGCGAAGGTCCATCACCACCTGCGGGTGACACCACTGCCCATGCTGGCACTGCTGTCCTATCCCCCGCACCCACCCAGTAGTCCACAGCGTACACAAAGTTCTCCCAGCACAGTGTCCAGATCTCCCCATCCCAGACGGGCAAACACGCACCCACTACCCACCCACCCTGTCCACGGCAGACACAAAGACCTCCAAGCACAGTGCCCAGCTTTCCTAATTCCAGACGGGCTAAGACGCACACTGCACCCACCTATTAGTCTCCACACGTGGGTGGGTGCAGAGCCTTTTAGTGCCCCTCAAGACAATGTTTGTGTGCCAGGGCCTGGTAGTAATCCTCCTTTAAGTTGTGGGGGAGAGGTCGCCGATGATCCTCAAGACAATTTGTGGTGAGCCTCCAAAAAATCGTGGGTGAGAGCCTGGAGGTGACCCTCAAAAACATATGGTTTAAAAAAGCATGGTGGTGCACCCCTGAATGACAGTCTGTGACTGAGATTGCAGGTGAACCCGCTAAAATTGTAGTCTAGCAAACCTTGGAGATGAACCCCTAAATTACAAAGTTTGACTGATATTGCAGTTTACAGCATGGGGGTGAACCCCAGGATGACTTGTTAAGACAGAGATTGCAGTTTACAGCCTGGCGGTGAACCCCAGTGTGGCTTGGTTAGACTAAGATAGCAGCTGAACCACCCATAAATTTAGCCTGACACAGCATGGCGGTGACTACAGTCCAGTGAACAATTCTGTGGTGTGCGGTACAGTAGCCACAGTCTAGAAAATTTATTTTTTCTGTCACTTAAATATATACTACAGTCCAGTAAAAAATTGTGTGGTGTGCGGTACAGTAGCCGGAGTCTAGAATATATGCGTTATTTCTCTCAGTCATATATACTACAGTGCAGTGAAAAATTCTGTCGTGTGCTGCACACTAGCTGGAGTCTAGAAAATATACGTTTTTTCTCTCAGTCATATATACTACAGTGCAGTGAAAAATTGTGTGGTGTGCGGTACACTAGCCGCAGTCTAGAGAATACGTTTTTTCTCTCAGATACATTTAATACAGTCCAGTGAAAAATTGTGTGGTGTGTGGTACACTAGCCGCAGTGCAGTGTTCTAGAGAATACGTTTTTGGCCTTAGATATTAATTCTACAGTTTAGTGATTACACAAAATGTTGAACCCAAGGGCTAAGGGTCGAGGACGAGGACGTGGGCGTCCAAGTGATGTAGGGGGGCAGAGGCCGTGGTCCTGGGCAGGGTGACACAGTACCTACTGATGAGGGAGCAGTGGAACGCTGCAGAGTTTCGCTCCCTAGCTTCATCTCGCAACTTACAAGGTCATGTGGTACACCACTATTGAAACCACAACAGTGCAAAAAGGTGATGACGTGGATAGTGGATAATGTGTCCAGTAATTTATCCACCACCCAGTATTCCACAAAGTGCACCAATGCTAGCCAAGGGAGTAGACCTCTGGCTCCTCCAGCTCAACCTCCTTTCCCCCAGCATGCCCCCCCTATGGAAAATATGGATTCAGATACGGCATACTCACAGGAACTCTTTTCAGGACCCTACCCAGAGACACAAACCACTGCTCAACAGCAACCTGAGCAGCTGCTCTGTCCTGATGCCCAAAATTTAGAACTTTCACAGTCTGTGGGTGATGAGAGTGTGGACTTTGTGCAAGTAGTGTGTCAAGAGGTGTCGGATGATGATGATGAGACACGGTTGTCAGACAGTGACATTGTTGTCATGGCAGTAAGTCCGAGGGGGGAGCAGAGTGAGGAATTGGAGGAAGAGCTGGTGAATGATGAGGTGACTGACCCGAGCTGGGTTGGTAATCCAACTCAAGACAGTGCTTCTGAGGGGGAGGCAAGTGCAGCACCAGAACAGGTTGGAAGAGGCAGTGGGGTGGCCAGAGGGAGAAGCAGGGCCAGAGTAAGTAGATCAGCAACTGTTTCATGGAGTGAAGCTCCTGTGCCGAGGCCTAGATGTTCGCAAGTCTGGAGGTTCTTTAAAGAAAGTGAGGATGACCGACGGACTGTGGTGTGCAACCTGTGCCACACCAGGATCAGCAGGGGAGCCACCACTACCAGCCTAACCACTACCAGCATGCGCAGGCATATGAGTGCTAAACACACTACTCAATGGAACCAAGGCCGTTCACCTCCTGCGGGTAACACCACTGCTCCTTCCCCTGTGTCACATGCTGGCTTTGCGAGTCAACCCCCCGCCCAGGACCCTGGCATGAGCGCCTCCCGCCCTACAACCACCCCTTCACCTCCACGATCTTCCACACCCTACACCAATGTGTCCCAGCGCAGCGTTCAGCTGTCTTTGCATCAGACATTGGAGTGCAAGCCCAAACGCAAATACAATTCCACTCATCCACATGCACAAGCCCTAAATGTCCACATTTTCAAACTGCTGAGCCTGGAGATGCTGCACTAAAGACTGGTAGAGACTGAGGCTTTCTGCAACCTGATGGCGGTGGCTGTCCCTCGGTACTTGGTCCCTAGCCACCACTATTTTTCACGATGTGCCGTCCCAGCCATACACCAGCACGTGTCAGAGAACATCATCCGTGCCCTGACCAACGCGGTTACTGAGAAGGTCCACCTAACCACAGACACGTGGACAAGTGCTGGTGGGCAGGGACACTATATCTCCCAGACGGCACATTGGGTTAACTTGGTGGAGGCTGGGACCGAGTCTGACCCTGGGGCCGCTCATGTACTGCCCACACCGAGGATTGCGGGGCCTACCTCGGTCACGGTTTGTCAGACTTATTATGCCTTTTCCTCCAACCCCTTCTCTTCCTAATCTCAAATACAATCTGTGAGCACAGCACCTTCAGTCGGTAGCTCTAGGCACAGCAGCACTGCCGTGGGTGAGCGCCAACAGGCGGTGCTGAAACTGCTGAGCTTAGGTGACAAGAGGCACACCGCCCAAGAGCTGTTATAGGGCATCACGGCGCAGACCGATCTTTGGCTGGCGCCGCTGAAACAAACCAGGCATGGTTGTGTGTGACAAAGAGCGTAACCTGGTGGCGGCTCTGCAACTCGGCAGACTCACACATGTGCCATTATACACCAATACTATTTCCCAAAGTAACAACAACCCATATAAACACTGCATATAAAACCTGCCTGGCCCACGTGTTCAATCTTGTGGTTCAGCGGTTCCTCAAGACCTACCCGAATATGTCTGATTTGCTCACCAAGGTGCAACGCATCTGTGTGCATTTCCGCAAGTCAACCACAGATGCTGGCACTCTCAGGGCAGTGCAACGGCGCTTACAACTGACAGCTCACCGACTGTTGTGCGACGTGCCCACACAATGGAATTCCACATTACACATGTTAGCCAGGGTTTACCAGCAGCACAGAGCGATTGTAGACTGCCAGATGACAACTTCCACGAGAACTGGTAGTCAGGTTAGTCAGCTTCCTCAAGTCTACAATGAGGAGTGGATGTGGATGTCTGATATGTCAGGTGTTAAGCAACTTTGAGGAGTCAACACAGATGGTCAGCGGCGATGCCGCCATTATCAGCGTCACCATCCCGCTGCTTTGTCTGCTGAAAAACTCACTGCTCAGCATGAAGTTAGAGGCTTTGCGCTTGTCACAGGAGATGGGGGAAGAAGATACGTTGTTTGATAGCCAGACCACCCTCAGGTCTATTTCTCAGCGCGTATTGGAGGAGGAGGAGGAGGAGGATGAGGAGAAAGAGGAGGAAGAGAAGGAGACTGTTGGCGAGACTGAAGAGGGTACCTATGCTCATTCCTTCTTATCTGAGCGTCTGGGCTGAAGAGGAGGAGTTGGAGGAGGAGGAAATGGAGAGTCAGCCTACTGAGGAAAGGGATTTCTTGCGTGTTGGGACTCTTGCACACATGGCTGACTTCATGTTAGGCTGCCTTTCTCGTGACACTCACGTTAGAAGCATTTTTGACAACACCGATTACTGGGTGTTCACCCTCCTGGACCTTTTCCACTCTCATTCCTGTGAGGAGAGGAGTATGAGAGTGAATCAATATCAAAATGCCCTGGTGCACAAGCTGAAACTATCCTTCCCATCTGACACCGCTAGCGGAAGAGGACGTAGTTCTGTGGGCCAACTAGTGGGGGAGAGGAGGGGAGCAGGCAGCTTGTCAAGCACTGGCAGGGGAACATCTCCAAGGCCTTTATGGCACCCCATCAAGACTATGTCACCCATTCCCCAGTAGGGGGGAGCTGTTCAGAAAGATGGTGAGGGAGTACCTAGCTGACCATACCAACGTCCTGCGTGATCACTCTGCTCCATACAACTACTGGGTTGCAAAGCTGGACACGTGGCCCGAACTGGCGCTGTACGCCTTGGAGGTGCTGGCCTGCCCTGCCGCTAGCATGTTGTCAGAGCGGGTCTTCAGTGTAGATGGTGGCATCATCACTGATAAGCGTACACGCCTGTCAACTGACAGCACTGACAGGCTGACGATTATTGAAATGAATAAAGCCTGGATTTCACCGAAATGCACATCTCCACCAGGGGAAAGCAGCTCAACATGAAGATTCTTTATGTATCCTCTCCTCCTCCTCCTTCTTCTCTTCGCACACAAACGCTGAGCCAACAGGCAATTTTACTGAGGGCCAACTGGCGCTCTTTACAACCAATGTTTACGGAGGGCCACCTACAGGCCCTCTCTCCAATCAATTTTTTAGGAGCGTCAACTACAGACACTCAAAAACAATTTTACAGGAGGGTCAACTACAGACACTACAAAAAATTTTTCTGGAGGGTCAGCTTCAGACCCTCCAAAACAAATTTTTGGGAGGCTCACCTACAGCCATTTGACTGCAATCTCAGTCTGACCAAGGCATTGGTGGTGTCACCGCCATGCTGTGTCAGGATAAAATTTTATGTGCTTCACCTGCTACCTCAGTGTAACTTGGTCACTGTGGGTTCACCGCCATGCTGTGTCAGGGTAAAATTTTATGTGCTTCACCTGCTATCTCAGTGTAACTTGGTCACTCTGGGTTCATCGCCATGCTGTGTCAGGGTTAATTTTTGGGTGGTTCACCTGCTACCTCAGTGTAACTTGGTCACTCTGGGTTCACCGCCATGCTGTGTCATGGTAAAATTTTATGTGCTTCACCTGCTACCTCAGTGTAACTTGGTCACTCTGGGTTCACCGCCATGCTGTGTCAGGGTAAAATTTTATGTGCTTCACCTGCTACCTCAGTGTAACTTGGTCACTCTGGGTTCACTGCCATGCTTTGTCAGGGTTAATTTTTGGGTGGTTCACCTGATACCTCAGTCTAACTTGGTCACTCTGTTGTCACCGTCATGCTGTGTCAGGGTAAAATTTTATGTGCTTCACCTGCTACCTCAGTGTAACTTGGTCACTCTGGGCTCACCGCCATACTTTGTCAGGGTTAATTTTTGGGTGGTTCACCTGATACCTCAGTCTAACTAGGTCACTCTGGGTTCACCGCCATGCTGTGTCAGGGTAAAATTTTTGGTGGCTCACCTGCTACCTCAACTAACTTGGTCACTTGTTGGTGTCAACACTAGACTGCGGCTACTGTACCTCACACGACAGAATTGTTCACTGCACTGTAGTATATATAACTGAGAGAAAATACGTAGTCTTTAAATGGCGGCTATTGTACCGCAAACCACTCATTTTTTCACTGGACTGTAGTATATATAACTGGGAGAAAAAAACGTAGTCTTTAGACTGTGGCTAATTTAACGCAAACCACTCAATTTTTCACTGGACTGTAGTACATATCACTGAGAGAAAAATACGTAGTCTTTAAATGGCGGCTATTGTACCGCAAAGCACTCAAGTTTTCACTGGACTGTAGTACATATAACTGAGAGAAAATACGTATTCCCTAGATTGACGCTACTGTACAGCACACTACATAATTGTTCACTGCACTGTAGTATATATAACTGAGAGAAAAAACGTATTCCCTAGATTGACGCTACTGTACAGCACACTACATAATTGTTCACTGCACTGTAGTATATATAACTGAGAGAAGAAACGTATTCCCTACACTGACTCTCCTGTCCAGCACACTACATAATTGTTCACTGGACTGTAGTATATATAAATGAGAGAAAAACATATTCCCTGGACTGCACTACAGATCCCAGCAAGCCAAGGTACAGCAGCAGCAGCAGCAAAAATGAATACTGAGAGGACTTTGGGCAATTTCTTTGGGGTCTGTGTGGACCACGTGCTGTCCCTTCTGCCACCAGTTGCTGTGCACAGTGTGCAGCCAAGATGGCGGTAGCTGCATTACAAGTCCCAGCCAGCAGCCAGGAGGAGACCAAAAAAATTTCTTGTAGCCCTTAGAAGGGCTGTTGGGTTCTTTGAGGATGATTCCTGCCTAACCAACATCTAAATTGAGGCCCTAGCACTCTCCCTGACAGACAGCAGTTCTATCCCTAATCTCATGCAGGCGGCGTTTGACACGAGCAGCGCGGGACAAGATTCTTATATTCCCAGGTCATCTGATCTGGCCAGCCAATCCCTGCTATCAACTTGTAGGGGTCCAACGTGATGCTAGGAGGTACCAAAGACTCTCCTGTATGTTGATTGGCTGAGAAAAGGCGCCTAACATGCAGGAAGAGGAAGATGCCATTTCCTCAAGGATCGCGATATGCTCGTCCAAGTATCGAGCTTGTACGAATACCCTAATGCTCGAACGAGCACCAAGCTCGGACGAGCATGTTCACTCATCTCTAGTTATGATGTTTTGTGTAAGCATTATAACAATGGCAGTAAAATGGTTAATGTATCCTTCATTTTTTGTTTTATGTTGTTCTGGCAAACACAGGAGCCTATACTTTCATTATTGTCAAAAATTTGTCCAAACATAAATCTACCAAATTCATGATCGAAGTAGACTCCCTTAGACTGTCTTCCATCACAGAGTAGAAGTATAAATCCATGGCACTCATCCTTGATAAAAGTTGTAGTCTTTATTGATTAAGTGCTCTATGGCCATTAAAACACTTCAGGTTAATACACATGCATGATACAGCTAACAACCATATCACATATATAGATGCTTTCTCAAGGCCAGAAAGGTGATTGCACAGTTGTGCTTTTAATCAACTAGCATGCATCAGTACCATGCATTATAAAGATCAATACACAATGCCCCAATTCACATAAAAACAATGTAAACGTTACACATGTAAAGCCATATATAAAAACAATATCATTCAATTCTTATGGTCCTAGAGCTACAGCTCTTATAATCCAAGTGGCCTTACTTGGAAATAATTTATTATGTCTATACACACCATTTCCAAATATGAATACTTTCCGAAGCCTTACAAAATTCAATAAGGAGGAATCCCCTTCATATACCTTTACATGTACAATAAAATGTTTAAAATGGTGGCAAATAGTTTTGCAGATATAGAATCATCTGCAATAACCTGAACAACTTTGGCTGAATGCATGTTTTTCTAGAAGGAGCCATGTCCACATTTATGATTGCCTTTTGGAAATTGCAGGATATGTTGGGTTGTTTTGGCTTGTGTTGGGTTGTTTTGGCTTGTGAAGGCTCCCGGGCTTGCCCTAGGTTAAGTTTCTGTTGAGCCCCATTATCCCATTTTACATCTAAAAATCAAAATGACTAAATCATGATTTTTTTTTGTCTGCTTCACAAAAAAATTGGAATAAAAGTGATAAAAAAGTCATACATAATACATAACCAGAATGGTATAAACAAAAACTACAGATTGCCCTGCAAAAAAAAAAAGTGCCCTTACGCGGCTCTGTAGACAGAACTAAAAAAAAGGTAAAGTGTTGAAACATGGAGATACAAAGAAAAATGTTTTTTTCTTCTTAAGTATTAACACTGTGAGGCAGTGACAGGCATCATATATGAAGGAAGGTATGTGTCTCCTAGAATGATGCAGGAAACCTATTAAGGAGATGCATATCATGGTTTGCTATGGCTCACCTGAGACATGCCTCCAAGGTACCCGGTCTTGGTGGAGTGGAAGCCAGTAGCAAGAGTGTCCACTGAGATAGATAGTGGACGCTGTTGCTAAATAGTATAGCTGGTATCAGCTAATCTGGATCTGGCTTTGGGTGGGTGCTTATTCCCCATGATCCATTCTGGGTTTTATACATGGCTCATGTCCACGGTTGTGTTTAAAAAGTCAGCAACATGAAGCAGGGTGTGTCTTCTAGAGTGAGAGGCTACTGATCACCAAGTGCAAGGCATGTGTGGAGCAACACTGGCCTGTGGATGGATCTAAGGGAGACCTGAGCCTACATTAATTATTTTGGTTGTTATGGACTGACTACCTGACCTGGCTGCGATCTGGCTTTACTGAACTGTATGTTGGCTGGAACAATTAAGTGACTTTGTTCTGTCCCAGCCTTTCTTTAACACTGGTTGTAGGAGCCCAAGTCATTACACCACATAAAAATAATCCCTCATATCCAAAAAATGAAAGAGTTATGGCTTTTGGAAGGAATGGAGTTAAAGCAAAAAGATGAAAATTATTTATGATCGGAAGAGTTTAATCCAATTACGCTGACTATCCTAATATCTCACCTTAATCAATCCATCCCTGAAGTTTTTACACCTTCTGAAATATAATAGGAGGTGACACTTTTTCATTTCAATCCTGATTTGATTCAATGCTAATACCTCCTAAGCCTCTTTTATATCCCCATCTGAATATTTTGTTGTTGTGTCTCTATGTATACTCTATGTCTAATGTAGATCAAACATGGTGTTAATGGGAACCTGTCACCTCAAATACACAAAAAAACCTGTCAACATTACCTTAAACTAGGGTCCAGTGTGTAACTAATGATGCTTTTCATCCATTTCAGTGATTCCTCTAACAGGCAGAAAAGGACTCTTTTATCCCCATGAGTGTGCTCTTTGAAGTCAGCTTGAAGTCAAGGGGGCAGCGCCCTCCTTGCTTCAAGTCAAGTGAAGCACCACTCCTCTTCTTCTTGATTGACATCCTTCCTTTGGGCCGGGGATCGCGCAAGTCTCGCGCATGTACGGTGCTCTGCTTGTTCCTGCGCGATCCCGGGTCCGGCTCTCCAGTTTGCCGGCTTTCTTATGCGCACTGATCATGCCCCAACAATGCGCATGCGCCCGCCCGCCATCCCCGCATGCATGGCCGCACGCCTGCCTGGACGGCCGCCCACCCCTACGCCTCGCTGCACGGTTCCTCAGGGTGAGCGTGATCGCTGGCTGCAGATGCAGGAGAAAGCAAGCCAGCAGTCACGCTTCACCCCTTGCTCAAGCGGAAAAAAAGGTATTACAGCAGTAATAAAACTAATAGTGGCCAATAATTCACCACACTAATGTTATCAACAACCAGGGCATTATAGTTACACTGGTCGCACAGATTTTTTTCTACAGAAGTGGAAGAAAAAAAAAGTAATAAACACACTGTCAGCCCTGACTACAAGGATGAAGAAATGTAATCCCAACAAGGGTTAAAGGGAAAAAGAAAGGAGTCAAATTATAAATGCAAAGGACACACAAATTCGTTTCCACAAAAAATTTAGAAAAATAAAATAAAATAAAAAAACACACACATTGGAAACCCTGACAACATGAATAAAGAACTATACTCCTCATCATATTCCACCTAATGTATATAACAGGAGTCAGGGTCCATTTTACACCACTGTGTGAATGGGTCTGCACTAATTCCGCTAAGTTGCGGAATAGGTGCGTGCCCGTTCACTTCAATGTCCGGCACGACATCTTGCTGAGCCGCGGCTCTGCAAGAAATAGTGGAATTTGTCCTCTTCTTATCTGCAATAGTGGATAAGAATAGGCATTTTGAATGGGGCCCCCGGCTGCATGTTCTGCAATTAGCGGAAAACACTCCAGGTGGCATCCACCATATTATGGCTGTCTGAATGGCCCCTTGACCGTGTGAATGGGGACGTATCTATTCCGCAATATTGCGGAATAGATGCGGGCCAATTCACCTCTATGGGCGCACGCAGCCGCCGTACGGAGCCAGCTTCGTGCCGTGGCTGCGCTTCACAATATGAAGCATATCCTATACTTGTCCACATGAATGGACAAGTAAAGGCATTTTGAATGGGGCTCCCGGCAGTGTGTTCCAAGTGTGTGCTGGGGAATAGGTAAACACATGCCGGGCGGCCCCAGTATTATTTCGGCTCTGCACTAAAAACTAAGGTCGTGTGAATGGGGTCTAAGGATTCATTCATATGACCGTAGTTTTTCTCTGTTATTTATTATTTTTTTTTTTTGCGTTCCATATGCGGAACCACTCATTTCAATGTGTCCGCAAAAATAACGGAAGGTACTCCATGAGCATTCCATTTCCATTCCGCCAAAATGATAGAACATGTCCTATTCTTGTCTGTTTTGCTGACAAGGGTAGCAATTCTTACAATGAATCTGCAATAAATGCATTGACGCCATATCATTCTCAGCACACTAGGTATAATCCTCATCCTCCCCACCACACTGTCTATACATGGGCGCCTTATAGTATCACCACACCGCTTATTATCCTCATCCTCCTCACCATGCTGTCTACACAGTCACACCATATAGTTTAACCACACTGGGAGAAATCCTCATCCTCCTCACCACACTGTCTACACAGTCACGCCATATAGTATCGCCACACTGGTTATTATCCTCATCCTCCTCACCACGCTGTCTACACAGTCACGCCATATAGTATCGCCACACCGGTTATTATCCTCATCCTTCTCACCATGCTGTCTACACAGTCACACCATAAAGTATCACCACACTGCGTGTTATCCTCATCCTCCTCACCACGCTGTCTACACAGTCATGTCATATAGTATCACCAAACTGGTTATTATCCTCATCCTCCTCACCACGCTGTCTACACAGTCACGCCATATAGTATCGCCACACCGGTTATTATCCTCATCCTCCTCACCACACTGTCTACACAGTCACACCATATAGTATCACCACACTGGGAGAAATCCTCATCCTCCTCACCACACTGTCTACACAGTCAGGCCATATAGTATCGCCACACTGGTTATTATCCTCATCCTCCTCACCACACTGTATACACAGTCACGCCATATAGTGTCACCACACTGGGAGAAATCCTCCTCACCACACTGTCTACATAGTCATGCCATATGGTATCACCACACTGGGAGAAATCCTCATCCTCCTCAACACACTGTCTACACAGTCATAGTAACATAGTTTATAAGGCTGAAAAAAGGCATCTGTCCATCCAGTTCGGCCTGTTTTCCTACAAGTTGATCCAGAGGAAGGCAAAAAAAACCCTGTGAGGTAGAAGCCAATTTTCCCCACTTTATGGAAAAAAATTCCTTCCCGACTCCAATCAGGCAATCAGAATTACTCCCTGGATCAACGACCCCTCTCTAGTAACTTATAACCTGTAATATTATTACACTCCAGAAATACATCCAGGACCCTCTTGAACTCTTTTAGTGAACTTACCATCACCACCTCCTCAGGCAGAAAGTTCCATAGTCTCACTGCTCTTACCGTAAAGAATCCTCTTCTATGTTTGTGTACAAACCTTCTTTCCTCCAGACGCAGAGGATGTCCCCTCGTCACAGTCACAGTCCTGGGGATAAATAGATCATGGGAGAGATCTCTGTACTGACCTCTGATATATTTATACATAGTAATTAGATCTCCCCTCAGTCGTCTTTTTTCTAAAGTGAATAAGCCTAATTTTGATAATCTTTCTGGGTACTGTAGTCCACCCATTCCAGTTATTACTTTAGTTGCCCTCCTCTGAACCCTCTCCAGCTCTGCTATGTCTGCCTTGTTCACAGGAGTCCAAAACTGTACACAGTACTCCATGTGTGGTCTGACTAGTGATTTGTAAAGTGGCAGGACTATGTTCTCATCACGGGCATCTATGCCTCTTTTGATGCAACCCATTATCTTATTGGCCTTGGCAGCAGCTGTCTGACACTGGTTTCTACAGCTTAGTTTGCTGTTCACTAAAATTCCTAGTTCCTTTTCCATGTCAGAGTTACTCAATATTTTACCATTTAGTATGTACTGGTGACTTGCATTATTCCTTCCCATATGCATAACCTTACATTTGTCAGTGTTAAACCTCATCTGCCACTTCTCTGCCCAAGCCTCCAGTCTATCCAGATCCATCTGTAGCAGTGTACTGTCCTCTTCTGTGTTAATTACTTTACACAGTTTAGTGTCATCTGCAAAAAATGATATTTTACTGTGCAAGCCTTCTACAAGATCATTAATAAATATATTGAAGAGAATAGGGCCCAATACTGACCCCTGTAGTACCCCACTAGTGACAGTGACCCAATCTGAATATGTGCCGTTAATAACCACCCTCTGTTTTCTATCACTGAGCCAGTTACTTACCCACATACAAACATTTTCTCCAAGGCCAAGCATTCTCATTTTATATACTAACTTTTTATGTGGTATCGTGTCAAATGCTTTGGAGAAGTCCAGGTATACGACATCCATTGATTTGCCACGGTCCAGTCTAGAACTTACCACCTCATAGAAACTGATTAAATTGGTTTGACATGACCGATCCCTCATGAAGCCATGCTGATATGGAGTTGTTTGCTTATTTTCATTGAGGTACTCCAAGATAGCATCTCTTAGAAAACCCTCAAACACTTTACCCACGACAGATGTTAAACTTTCCGGCCTATAGTTCCCGGGCCCTGTTTTTGGACCCTTTTTGAATATTGGCACCACATTTGCTATGCGCCAATCCTGTGGAACACTCCCTGTCAGTATAGAGTCCTTAAATATCAGAAATAAGGGTCTGGCGATGACATTACTTAATTCTCTTAGGATACGGGGGTGTATGCCATCCAGTCCTGGCGATTTGTCGATTTTAATCTTTTTAAGACGCAGCTCTACTTCCTACTGGGTCAGACAGGGCATTTTTAATGGGGAATTTACTTTTATATTCTGCATTTCATCTGTTTATTTTCCTTAGTGAATACAGTGGAGAAAAAGATATTTAGCAGCTTTGCTTTCTCCTCATCTCTCTCTGCAACTTCCCCCTCATTAGGCCCCATTCACACGTCCATATGTGTGCACATCCTGGATCCGTTGTTCTGCAAAAAACTCAGTTTTTCCAGGACATCCGTTCCGTCTTTCTGTAAAAAACGGAAAGGATGTATCCATATGTCATAAGGATGAATAACATCTTTTTTTTTTTTCACCCCTCCTGGAACGGAATCCGCAAATACGGATGACATGCCGATGCCTTTCCGCATGTCTTCCGCATTTTTTGCGGATCCATAGACTTTCATTGTGCTACGGACCGCTGTTCGGGAGAAAAGTAGGACAGGAGGATTTCTGTTTGCAAATCCGCAAAACGGAACGGAACAGATTAACGGATGCGGACAACATACGGTGCAATGTCCGCAGATTATCAGGACCCATTGAAATGAATGGATCCGCAAAATATCCGCAAAAACTGTCCGCAATTGCGGAACGGATGCGGATAGATTGCGGGTGTTTTAAACGGATGTGTGAATGGGGCCTTACTCTGTAAGGGGCCGACACCTTCAGGTTTATACTTTTTACCATTTATATAATTAAAGAACATTTTAGGGTTAGTTTTACTCTCTTTGGCGATTAATCTCTCGGTCTCTAGTTTGGCTGTTTTTATTTGTCTCTTACATATTCTATTTTTTTCCTTATAGTTTTTCAATGCTTCCTTGCTCCCCTCCTGTTTTAGTGATTTAAATGCTTTCTGTTTGTCATTTATTGCTTTCTTTACAGCTCTATTTATCCACATTGTTTTTTATTTATTGTTCCTTAACCTTTTATTCCCATAAGATATGTACCTCTCACAAATAGATATTAGAATGCTTTTAAAAATATCCAATTTTGTGGCTGTATTTTTATTTTTGAGGACTCTGTCCCAGTTAGTTAGGCCTATGGCCTCTCTCAGTTGGCTAAATTTTGCATTTTTGAAGTTTGGTATTTTTTTTCCTCCCTGAAGAAATGCGCTTTTGAATGACAGTTGGAAGTTTATTATTTTATGGTCACTATTTGCCAGGTGTTTCCCAACCTGCACATCTGTTGTTCTGTCAGGTCTATTGGTTAATACTAAGTCCAGTATGGCCGTCCCTCTAGTCGGGTCCTGAACCAGTTGGGAAAGGTAATTTTCTTTGGTTATTTCCAAGAACCTGTTTCCTTTATGAGATATACAGGTTTCAGTTTCCCAGTCTATATCTGGGTAGTTGAAATCCCCCATAATAACGACCTCATTATGATTTGCCGCCTCGTCTATGTCATTTAGAAGTAGATTTTCTGTGGACTCTGGTATATTAGGTGGTTTATAATAAACTCCTATTAGTATTTTATTATTGTTTTTGGCTCCATTTATTTCTACCCACAGTGACTCCACATCTTCATGTCCCTCACTTATATCTTCCCACAGTGTGGGCTTTAGACAGGACGTTACATAAAGACCGACCCCTCCCCCTCTTCGGTTTTGGCGATCCTTTCTAAACAGACTGTAACCCTGTACGTTGACTGCCCAGTCATAGGTATCATCCAGACATGTCTCAATTACTCCCACTATGTCATAGTCCTCCTCACACATGACTAATTCCAGTTCACCAATTTTATTAGTCAGGCTTCTGGCATTAGTGTACATACAGTTAAAAGGTTTATATATATTTTTTCCCTTACACCTTTCCTTCTGCACTTTCTAGTTCCTCCTTCCATTCCTCCCCCAGTTCCATTACCTTGCCCCAGGTCTCTATCTGCACTCCATCTTCCCCATCTATAATGTGGTTACCCTCCCCCCCGGTCCCTAGTTTAAAGGGAACCTGTCATCACCGAAACACCCCCTGAACTAGAGTAAGCGGTGTATAGTGTAAGTGATGCTGAATCCGAATATGTAAGTTTTATCTTCATACTCACTTCTATTCCGACGCTGTGCTCCCACAAACTTGCAGTAAAATGCACTCACTGGACTCTTCTTTGAGTCCTCTCCATTATGTGAGTGAGCACTGGAGTCCAGTGAGTGCATTTTACTGCAGGTTTGTCAGAGCACAGCGTCGGAATGCAAGTGAGTATGAAGATAAAAATTACATGTTCGGATTCAGCATCACTTACACTATACCAAGCTTACCCTAGTTCAGGGGGTGTTTCGGAGATGACAGGTTCCCTTTAAACACTCCTCCAGCCTTCTAGCCATCTTCTCCCCCGAAAGAGCTGCCCCTTCCCCATTGAGGTACAGCTCATCCCTACGGTAGAGCCTGTAGCCAACAGAGAAGTCGGCCCAGTTCTTCAAGAACCCATATAGTATCGCCACACCGGTTATTATCCTCATCCTCCTCACCACGCTATCAACACAGTCACACCATATAGTATCGTCACATTGGGAGAAATCCTCATCCTCCTCACCACATTGTCTACACAGTCACGCAATATAGTATCGCCACACTGGTTATTATCCTCATCTTCCTCACCACGCTGTCTACACAGTCACACCATATAGTATCGCCACATTGGGAGAAATCCTCCTCCTCCTCACCACGCTGTCTACACAGTCACACCATATAGTATCACCACACTGTGTGTTATCCTCATCCTCTTCACCACACTGTCTACACAGTCACGCCATATAGTATCGCCACACTGGTTATTATCCTCATCCTCCTCCCCACACTGTCTACACAGTCACGCCATATAGTGTCGCCACACTGGGAGAAATCCTCATCCTCCTCACCACACTGTCTAGATAGTCACGCCATATGGTATCACCACACCGCTTATTATCTTCATCCTCCTCACCATGCTGTCTACACAGTCGCGCCATATAGTATCACCACACTGGTTATTATCTTCATCCTCCTCACCACGCTGTCTACACAGTCACGCCATATAGTATCACCACACTGCGTGTTATCCTCATCCTCCTCACCACGCTGTCTACACAGTCACGCCATATAGTATCACCACACTGGTTATTATCCTCATCCTCCTCACCACGCTGTCTACATAGTCACGCCATATGGTATCACCACACCGCTTATTATCTTCATCCTCCTCACCATGCTGTCTACACAGTCACGCCATATAGTATCGCCACACCGCTTATTATCTTCATCCTCCTCACCATGCTGTCTACACAGTCGCGCCATATAGTATCACCACACTGGTTATTATCTTCATCCTCCTCACTACGCTGTCTACACAGTCACGCCATATAGTATCACCACACTGCGTGTTATCCTCATCCTCCTCACCACGCTGTCTACACAGTCACGCCATATAGTATCACCACACTGGTTATTATCCTCATCCTCCTCACCACGCTGTCTACATAGTCATGCCATATAGTATCCCCACACCGGTTATTATCCTCATCCTCCCTCATAGTCGCGCCATATAGTATCACCACACTGGTTATTATCTTCATCCTCCTCACCACGCTGTCTACACAGTCACGCCATATAGTATCACCACACTGGTTATTATTCTCATCCTCCTCACCACGCTGTCTACACAGTCATGCCATATAGTATCCCCACACCAGTTATTATCCTCATCCTCCTCATAGTCGCGCCATATAGTATCACCACACTGGTTATTATCTTCATCCTCCTCACCACGCTGTCTACACAGTCAAGCCATATAGTATCGCCACACCACTTATTATCCTCATCCTCCTCACCACGCTGTCTACACAGTCACGCCATATAGTATCACCACACTGGTTATTAACGTCATCCTCCTCACCACGCTGTCTACACAGTCACGCCATATAGTATCACCACACTGGGAGAAATCCTCCTCCTCCTCACCACACTGTCTACACAGTCGCGCCATATAGTATCACCACACTGGTTATTATCTTCATCCTCCTCACCACGCTGTCTACACAGTCACGCCATATAGTATCACCACTCTGCGTGTTATCCTCATCCTCCTCACCACGCTGTCTACACAGTCACGCCATATAGTATCACCACACTGCATGTTATCCTCATCCTCCTCACCACGCTGTCTACACAGTCATGCCATATAGTATCGACACACCGGTTATTATTGATAAGGATGGCTCTCAAAGGGAGCCGCAAAGTTTGTTTCTCTGCTCCAAATTAAAGTAATCCTAGGATTATACATGCATGGAGGAAACAACACTGACACCTGGTAGGGTCAAAGAGGTTCTCGTTTATTAGAGGAGGGTACAAAGGTTATATACCCCAGGGAGGAGTGAATCCTCTCCTGAGGGTTTGGATATATTTTATTGGTTAGTAATGCAAAATAAAGTTTCACTTCTGCACATCTAGTCTAGCTAAAGAATGTAAACTATAGATAAGAGCAGGAGTGGTCCCGGAGCCGACGCCATCTTGTAATGGCTTCACTTCTTCAGTTTTCACATCCATGACAGTCCCCCTTTGAAGCCATTTCAAGCATGGTGTTGTCTATCCCTAATCTAAGTGGGCTTAACAATCTGTCCCATTGTGCCTGCGTCCTCTTCACCAGTTAGGAGACAATCTATCTCTAATTGATAGACTCCCTCTTAGTGAACTTACACAAAGGAAAGTCAGATTCTAACTCTGGCCTTAACATGGGCTTCGCTGGAACTGCATGGGGGACTGCTCCGCTGTCTTCAATCTTCATCTGCTCTTGGTCAGGAATCCTCTGGGTGCACAGGACCACTCACACTAAGGTATTTTATGCAAGGATTATGTAACTATGTGTTAAAGCTAAGTGAGGATCATGTGAATATATGAATATATACTGAAGCTATATAACTTCTTTAAGGTTAGTTGTCAGGCTTATCAACTATTCAAACACAGAGTCCTAAGGAATCTTTACTCCCTCCTCATAGCACTGTAGTTGAGGGAGGGCTGATGTCATCCAAGGGCACATGAATCTCCTTCCCGATGTCATGATCATCTCTTGGATGGAGTTCTCCACTGCCTTTGTCAACAGTTTCCTAGCACAAGGGATCACACAACAAACAGTTAGAGCAAGTATTATTAAGATCATCAAGATGACAACTCCTAACTGAGCTTTTCTCCAGTCTTTTAGCCAGTCAAACCAGGCATCCCATGGATCACTAATGCCTGAGTTCCTTTTCAACTCTTCAGATAAAGATGTGAGTCCCTTCAGGGCATTCATCACTTGGCCATCTGGTCCCAGGTTATCTGGAATAAGAGTACAACAGGTATCTCCTATCATCTTACATACTCCACCTGTCTCTGCCAGGAGCATGTCCAATGCTCTGTTCTGGAATGCCATGATACTTGTAGGACCCAACTGTTCCACAATCCCTTTCAGGGCATCTCCGGAGTAGTTCACAAAGCTCTGCTAATTATAATAGATGTAATTAATCCAATCCACATTTTTGTTAATGGTGATAGTAGGAATAAGCGACCCAAATCCCGCTGCTACCTGATCCCTTGCTTTGAACTCATTGGGAACTCCCCTTGGGACGCCTATTGCATCTATATATACATGTGTGTCCAAACTCCCAGCTGGCTTTGACTCCCTTTTTCTCCTAGTGAGGGTCACCTGATTTTCCCAAGACTGTTTGTGGGGGTTCCGGAGGTGGTCAAGAGC
The DNA here is from genome assembly GCA_900303285.1 of Rhinella marina. Taxonomy (NCBI): domain Eukaryota; kingdom Metazoa; phylum Chordata; class Amphibia; order Anura; family Bufonidae; genus Rhinella; species Rhinella marina. The sequence goes on along the minus strand of ONZH01017389.1, from coordinate 7,134 downwards.
CAGTTCCCAGTCTGGGGGGTCAAAGATATGGAAGGGCATGAGTATAAGGGCCAAGGCACACTGGCCATGCCATACCCCTTCCATCCTTGCCCTCAACTTCATGTCGGCACACAGCCACACTACGTCCCCCAGAGCTTGTGACTGATTCATAAGATGGTTCTGGTAATCAGTCCCGGTGGTATTTATGACCTTACCACAGTATCCTTCAGGGAACTTACCCATGTCCTTTCCCCCCCCCTTTTGTCTCTACTTCAAAGCATGTGTAGCTTCCTTTATAAATGGTGATTCCCTCTCCAGGGCCAGGGGCTTTCTCTAACAATGGGTAGAGGCCCTTCCAGGTTTGGCAGGCAGTGTCATTGACCGTCTGATTGACATATATACTTAGGAAGCAGGAGAAATTATCAGGTCCTAAAGGAAGGGGCACGGTCCCCAAGTGTGGCCGGGCAGGGGCACAAGTGATGCAGCCAGTACGGTTCATCTGGGAAGCTGTATATCTGGTCCATTCCAACCACAAGTTTTGATCTGAAAATCCTGTCTCCACAGCCAGTGTTTCCTGCATGGTATAAGGAGCTCTAGCTATCAGGTCGTACTGTGAGGTTAACAAAGGGTTAATGTCATCAGGGGAAGGGGTGGTCTCAAATGGTTTGGGCTTGTCTTCAAAGCTTTCCCAGTATAGTTGGAAAAGAGACATTTGGGACCCATGGGGGGTATACCTTCCCAAAACATATAAACCCATGTCAATCAGTTGGGGGTTAGTCATGGTCAATATAAGGGTCTGGCACCTGCTCTTCGTGAACTGAGTTGGAAGGCAATTTCCTTTCACTGCCAATGTTACTCTGCTGGAAAGGGAACAGCCCTGTTTGTCTACTCGCTCCTGTCCTTCTTTGGGACAGTATCCCCAGTCAGGCCCTGTGTTCACCAGCACATCATGCCAGCTGTGGCACCATTCATTCCCTGGTCTCGTGACACACAAGTAGTACTGCGCGTTTTCCTGGGATGTACTCCAGGAGGGACAACAGCCTATACTGCAATAATCAAATTCAAATATCTGCATAAGTGCTGTGGTATTAAACCAAAGAGTAAATATTTACAATGCAACGGCACACTGCTAACCAGATAAAGCACAAAATGCCATAGAGATATGAAGTATTCTGGAGCTAATGCTATGCTTGTTTAGTAAATTAGAGATACTTGGCAAATATATTTTGTACAAAATTATCTGGGCCCGTCCACCAAATTGTCAAGTTGATCTCTGTAGAACGGGAACCTAACACTATTTCCTACCAACACCCCCTGATTATACGGAAGCCAAGGTTGGCACATAACAGGTAGGAAAAAGTGTTAGGTTCCCGTTCTACAGAGATCACCTTGACGATTTGATGGACGGGCCCAGATAATTTTGTACAAAATATATTTGCCAAGAATCTCTAATTTACTAAACAAGCATAGCATTAGCTCCAAAATACTTCATATCTCTATGGCATTTTGTGCTTTATCTGGTTAGCAGTGTGCCGTTGCATTGTATGTATTTTCCTTTCCTTGTGCATTTAGCCATAGCAACGTGCACCTGCGCACTGGGATGTGCTGACTGAAATTCCCCTTTTTTTCTTTGTAAGTTTGTACTGGAGGTTTGGCTACTCCATTTGGTCATGCACTCCTGACTAGACCCGTCTGCCCCATAGGCTGACTTTAATTAGTGTAACTATAAAGCCGAGTGGACTTGGCATGCATGTTTGGTACCTGCATCCTTGTATTAGTGGAGGCCTTTGAAGCAATATAAATGGCAAAAGGCAGAAGGGACCCAGCATGCATGTGGAACCAACACCCCCTGATTAATGGAAGCCAAGGTTGGCACATAACAGGTAGGAAATAGTGTTAGGTTCCCGTTCTACAGAGATCACCTTGACGATTTGGTGGACGGGCCCAGATAATTTTGTACAATATATTTGCCAAGAATCTCTAATTTACTAAACAAGCATAGCATTAGCTCCAGAATACTTTATATCTCTATGGCCTTTTGTGCTTTATCTGGTTAGCAGTGTGCCGTTGCATTGTATGTATTTTCCTTTCCTTGTGCATTTAGCCATAGCAACGTGCACCTATGCACTGGGATGTGCTGACTGAAATTCCCCTTTTTTTCTTTTAAAGAGTAAATATTGTCTCTCCATATTTTCCCCCCAGTGCCCCCCCTGCTGCTAAGATCACAAGAAAGGATATCATTGTGATGGAGCCACCTCTGGCTTCTCTTCCACCAGGGGGAACTTCACTCGCTTGCAGTGGGAGGTGTGGGTCCACGTTTTCTTTTTTTTCAAGTTTCACAGAGGTGGGAGACGTCAGCAGAACCTGGAATGTACCTTCAAATCGAGGTTCTAGGGTTTTTCTGACGTGCTTCTTCACCATCACCCAATCTCCTGGTTGCAGGTTATGTGTGCCAGGGATATGCTCTGGGTCTGGAAGGGAAAAGAAAACTCGAAAATGTAGATCAGTAAGATCTGTACATAAAGCAGACTCATAAGAAGACAAGCAATCATGTTGCAAGGCTAACTGTTCAGGGAAATACTAGCCTAGTCTAGGAGCATAGCCAAACAGTATTTCAAAGGGGGACAGTTTCTCTTTACCCCTCGGGGTATGTCTCACACTGAACAGAAAGGAAAAAACAAAACAGTGCAGCAGCACTCTGCAAACACAAATAATGTACAATAATGCCATAGTCATATAAAACATTTTGGTACTAGTACTATGCTTATTTTGCAAAATTGAGAATCTTGGCAAATCATTTTGTACAAAATATTTGAGCCCATCTGCCATACGTCAAGGCGTTCTCTTTCAGACGGGAACCTAGCGCTAATTTATACCTGTTATGTGCCATAATGGCCACCATAAAACTCAGGGAGTGCTGGTTCCTTATGCATGCTGGGTCCACTCTGCCTTTGCCATTTTAGGTGCCTTAAAGGCCTCCATTAAATCCAGGAATGCAGGTACCAACATGCATACTGAGCCCACTCCATACCTCTCCTGGTGCTTCACAGCTTCCAATACATATACTGAGAGCAGGACACAGTTTTATACTTACTCTGATTAAAATCAGCCTATAATGCAGACAGGCTTATCAGGAGTGCAAGACTGGCTGGAGTAGCCACACCTCCAGATCAGTATAACTGCAAAAAAAGGGGGTCAGTCAGCACATCCAAAGTGCAGGTGCACGCTGCCATGGCTAGAGACACAAAGGAAAAAACAAAACAGTGCAGCAGCACTCTGCAAACACAAATAATGTACAATAATGCCATAGTCATATAAAACATTTTGGTACTAGTACTATGCTTATTTTGCAAAATTGAGAATCTTGGCAAATCATTTTGTACAAAATATTTGAGCCCATCTGCCATACGTCAAGGCGTTCTCTTTCAGACGGGAACCTAGCGCTAATTTATACCTGTTATGTGCCATAATGGCCACCATAAAACTCAGGGAGTGCTGGTTCCTTATGCATGCTGGGTCCACTCTGCCTTTGCCATTTTAGGTGCCTTAAAGGCCTCCATTAAATCCAGGAATGCAGGTACCAACATGCATACTGAGCCCACTCCATACCTCTCCTGGTGCTTCACAGCTTCCAATACATATACTCAGTATCAGTATGCATGTTGGTACCTGCATTCCTGGATTTAATGGAGGCCTTTAAGGCACCTAAAATGGCAAAGGCAGAGTGGACCCAGCATGCATAAGGAACCAGCACTCCCTGAGTTTTATGGTGGCCATTATGGCACATAACAGGTATAAATTAGCGCTAGGTTCCCGTCTGAAAGAGAACGCCTTGACGTATGGCAGATGGGCTCAAATATTTTGTACAAAATGATTTGCCAAGATTCTCAATTTTGCAAAATAAGCATAGTACTAGTACCAAAATGTTTTATATGACTATGGCATTATTGTACATTATTTGTGTTTGCAGAGTGCTGCTGCACTGTTTTGTTTTTCCTTTGTGTCTCTAGCCATGGCAGCGTGCACCTGCACTTTGGATGTGCTGACTGACCCCCTTTTTTTGCAGTTATACTGATCTGGAGGTGTGGCTACTCCAGCCAGTCTTGCACTCCTGATAAGCCTGTCTGCATTATAGGCTGATTTTAATCAGAGTAAGTATAAAACTGTGTCCTGCTCTCAGTATATGTATTGGAAGCTGTGAAGCACCAGGAGAGGTATGGAGTGGGCTCAGTATGCATGTTGGTACCTGCATTCCTGGATTTAATGGAGGCCTTTAAGGCACCTAAAATGGCAAAGGCAGAGTGGACCCAGCATGTATAAGGAACCAGCACTCCCTGAGTTTTATGGTGGCCATTATGGCACATAACAGGTAGAAATTAGCGCTAGGTTCCCGTCTGAAAGAGAACGCCTTGACGTATGGCAGATGGGCTCAAATATTTTGTACAAAATGATTTGCCAAGATTCTCAATTTTGCAAAATAAGCATAGTACTAGTACCAAAATGTTTTATATGACTATGGCATTATTGTACATTATTTGTGTTTGCAGAGTGCTGCTGCACTGTTTTGTTTTTTCCTTTGTGTCTCTAGCCATGGCAGCGTGCACCTGCACTTTGGATGTGCTCACACTGAACAGAGCTATGGACGGACTTTCTGGCCAAGGTTTCCCAATTTCCTGGGCCATCTTCAGCATCTTCAGCTTTAGTGTTGCGTTCATTCTTTCGACTTTTCCCGAGCTTTGCGGTCTGTATGGCGTATGGAAGGCCAGTTGGGTCCCCAGGGCCTCCCAGATCTCTCGGGCCACATCTGCAGTAAAAGCAGTTCCTTGATCACTCTCTATAGTTTCAGATACCCCATATCTGCAGACTATTTCATTCAATAACTTCCTGGCAGTAGTCTTGGCAGTCAGATTCTTAACAGGGTAGGCTTCAGGCCATCCAGAGAACATGTCTATGACCACTAAGGCATACTGGAACCCCTGTGCAGGCGGCATCTGTATGTGGTCAACCTGGATCCTTTGGAAAGGGTAGAGAGGTTTAGGTGAACACTTTAATGGAACTTTTTCCATTTTTCCGGGGTTGCAGCTGGCACAGATCAAACAGCTGTTGACATGCCTGGCTATGAACATGGATATGCCAGGAGCAAGCTAGATGGAGGATATCAGATTGTTCATGGCAGTCTTACTCTGGTGCGTCGGCCCATGGGCCCAAGATGCCACCACAGGATACAGGCTTCTTGGTAAACAGAGCAGATGTCCTTTCTTCCAGATCCAGCCTGTATCACTCCCCATGTCTGCTCCTTTCTCACTCCATATTCTTTTTTCTCTAGCGTCTCCACACCGGCACTGATAGGAGCTTGAACCCACCTCCAGAGGACAGGAAACAACAGCGGAAGCCCAAATAAAAAGACACCTCCTCCATCCAGCTTCAGTTGTTGTTTCCTGCCCTACGGACAGAAGTGGAAGTCCTGCCAGTGCCGGCAGAAGAGTGTGTCGCTCAGTCTGGGTCTTCCCTGGGGTCTTACCTCGGGAGGGCTGAGCAGGGGACGGAGGTTGCGGGTGGAGCGCGGGCTCTCCTTCTCCATCGCTCCGGTGTAAGTCCCGCTTCAGGGCATCCCCGGGCTGTCCCGCTGAGCGGGGAGGGATCAGGAGGTTTCCGGCCACAGGTGGGGAATCCTCTGTGGGCAGGAGATTTCCCGGGCAGAGCGCGTCTGACCTCACGTCCGGGCGCTTCTTCTGGCGTGCTGACATCATCATTAGGAGCCGGAAGCGCCTGGACGCGGCGTGCGCTCCGGAGGCATGGGGGGCGGTGCCTGCAGGTGCCCGGGACACAGCATTTAAAATGCTGCTGTTTGCCCGGTTGAAGGTGTGTTCCATGCACCTTCTGACACCCAGGATGTCCTCCACAGAAGCGGATGCCCCACGCAGACCTGCGGATCCCTGCAAGGCCCTCAGCCCGGTAAGTGACCTCCTCCATGTGTTGGCCTGACTCACCACCTGGTGTTAACCCTAAAATATCTGGGTACTTAAGTCCTCTCTGGCTCTATTTTCTTAGGCAAGAGAGTCTGGATCTGCTAAAACTTCAAGTGGTGAACCAGCAAAGAAAAAATGTGCTGTTTGCAGGAAGACCCTTTCCCATGCCTATAAAAAGTCATTGTGTCCAAAATGAACGGAAAAAGTGGTGACAGAAGAGTCTCCTTCCTTCCTGGATAATTTAAGATCTCTCATTAGGGAGGAAGTTAATTCGGCTATTGAACAGCGCATAATACCTACATCTCCTCGCCCTCTAGATGTTTTTGAGATGGATGAAGGTGAAGTCTTATCCGACAATGATTCAGACTCCTCAGACGAGGGCTCTGGTCGTCCGTTATGCTCTCCTGACGACACTGAATCTCTGTTAAAAACAGTAAGAGCAACCATGAAATTAGAGGATGTGAAGGAGCCAATGTCCGTACAGGACCAGATGTTTCAGGGGCTGGGAGAGAAGAAAAAACGTGTCTTTCCTGTCCATGAAAATATTAAAAAAATTATTGCCAGAGAATGGAAGGACCCTGAGAGAAGAGCAAATATCTCTAGAGCCTTCAAGCGTAAATATCCTTTCTCTGAGTCCGATTGTGACACTTGGGACAAAACGCCCAGGATTGATGCTCCAGTGGCAAGAATATCAAAAAAATCCTCCCTTCCCTTTGAGGATATGGGACTTTTAAAGGACCCCATAGATAAGAAATGCGAGGGGCTCCTTAAAAAGTCCTGGGAAACGGGTGGCTATGTTTCGTCCAGCCATCGCCGCCACCTGTATGGCCAGATCCTTGTCCTTGTGGCTTAATCAGCTGGAAAATCACCTGGCTGCGGGAACTCCGAGAGATGAAATAATTTCCTCCCTACCTGTCCTGAAACAAGCTTCCAATTTCCTGGCTGATGCCTCAGCGGACTTAGTAAAATTATCTGCTAGATCTACTGCCCTCTCCAATGCCACCCGTAGGGCCATCTGGCTGAGGTCCTGGTCGGGGGATGCGGGGTCTAAAAGCCGCCTCTGCTATTCCCTGCGAGGGAGATCGTCTATTTGGTTCCACCCTGGACAACATTCTTGATAAAGCCTCAGATAAAAAGAAGGGGTTTCCCACAGAGTCCAGATTCTTTCAGCAAAGAAGGAATTTTC
>ONZH01017388.1:0-23748 GCA_900303285.1 Rhinella marina | reverse complement strand
TCATCTCATTAAGAGGGTAAAGTTAAAAGAGTCATTTCATTATTATTAAAACTTGGGTCAGCAGAGTCATCTCATTATCAGTAGAGGGTGAGTCCGCAGAGTCATCTCATTATCAATAGAGAATAGAGTCATCTCATTACCAACAGAGGGTGGGGTCAGCAGAGTCATCTCATTATTAGTACAGGGAGTTATCTCAGTTATGTCATTATCAGTAGAGGACATGGTCAGAAGAGTCATCTCATTATAAATTGAGGACATGGTCAGTAGAGTCATCTCATTCCCATTAGAGGGTGGGGTCAGCAGAGTCATCTAATTACCATTAGAGGGCGGGGTCAGTAGAGTCATCTGATTACTGCAAGAAGTTATCTACCTTAAGACACCATCAAAAGAAATCCTCCATGTCTGGTAGGGCTGCAGACACGTCACGGTGAGACCCCCAGCACTCCAGCTGTTGTTCGCCTCAGCTGCCATAATGGTGACAGGGTGCTCAGGGTGCTGCAGAGGAAAGAGATTGGCCCACATGTACTAAAGTCAGTGCACCTAGCTTTTGCTTTTTGCACCATTGTTTTATAGTTTATTGTTAGATCTCTTATGCCCTGGACGGTGATGGTTTACCACTGCAGTCTACAGGAAAATCATAGAGCTCCTATTAAGCCTTGCAGCAGGAGGGGCGTAATACGAACTTCACCAGGGCAGGCCTCTGAATTATCACAAGGCCCCCGGCTGCCATAGCAATGTCACAGGTCTGCGCAGGATGCAGCATTTGTAGCATTTTTGTCAAATTTAGAACAATACTGATTTTTGGGGGGAAATATTTTTCAAATAAAACTGATAGCCTCCTTGTGGTGAAAGTTCCTTTTTACAGATCACAGAGATCAAACCGATCACAGAGATCATACAGATCATATAAATCACAGAGATCACAGATCATAGAGATCATACAGATCATAGATCATACATGTGAGGAATGTGGAATTATGATCTGATGCCAGCCATGATCTAGTTCCAGCCATTTGCTGTCAGCCAGCAGAGGGAATAAACTCCCCAGGGGGCCTTGCTTCAAATGCGGCCACATGTGTACATCTCACACCTCAACCAGCCAGCACGGAGGCCAAGTCATCCTACAGGAAAAACCCCTGGCAGGGGGTGTCAGTTATTACCCAGATCACTCAAATCCCTCAGACATCATGGAACCAGGAGTTCATAAGGGATTATGAATTGCCCACCCATCACAGGAATAAACCAGTTATATATCTGTGACCCTGGGCCAAGACAGACATGCCCCTGGTCGTAGTTTGATGGTGTGAAGCCAGGAAGGAGAGATATAGAAATCTCCCAGCAGAAACCTAATAACGGCGCCATGTTTGGTCTCCACCTGTAGCTGGACCCAGGCGAAACCATCTCACTGTGACTCTCTGGTCTGGAGCTATGGGCCCTAATGGGTTTTATGGGTCTTTTGGCTGCCAGGACAAGAAAGGGAGGGTGAACTCCTCCCAGAAGGAAGGAGGGGATTAACCGACTACAGGTGAAAAGGCTCATGCAGGCCAGAGGCCAGTGTCTTTCTGTGACAGTGGTCACATTGAGTAATGTATTTGGAGGGACCATGGACCAACTGCTGACATCACCACCCCATATGATTACAGTCAAGCATTACAGCAACCCAGGACTCATCATAACCCAAAGGACTACTCATCCACCTGGTAACTGACTTTTACTTTGTGTAACTGTTTGTGACATACCACCTGTATTTGCACGTCCAACCACTGTATCCATTCTCTGTGTATACCGCGTAATATCTAGTGAGCCCTTGAAGGGGTATTCCCACCTCACCAATGTAGTTTGTACAGTTAGATATATCCATACCAGTATTATTACTAATAGAATGTATTTATATAAAATGTACCGTTAAGAAGATTTTCCTATTTGTATTTCCATTGTCCCACACACATCAGTCAGGCCGTTGCCCCTGGTTACGACCACCGCAGCCATGTAGTAGTCGCGGCCGGCTTGCTCTGAGGTAACTGCTGTATTGTGAACGCACATTACATGATCATGCGGAGACACATCTTAGGGTTGTAGCATTTTTGTCTGCGCTTCCAAAACGCAGAGAAACTGATCCTGTTCCAAGATCAATTCATCTCTATGGAGCAGGATCCGGTTATAAAGTCTGCGTTTTGGACGGATCCTGACCATTGGGTATAGGACTGGTAGCGTCCAAAGGGCAGATGTGAAAGTACCTAAGATGTGTCTCCGCATGCTCATGTAATGTACATTCACAATACAGCAGTTACCTCAGAGCGGGTTTGAACAGGAGTAAGCTGACCACCACTACTACATGGCCGCGGTGGCCGTAACCGGGGGCAACGGCCTGACTGATATGCGTGGGACAATGGATATACAAATAGGAAAATCTTCTAAACGGTACATTTTATATAAATACATTCTATTAGTAATAATACTGGTATGGCTATATCTAACTATACAAACTACATTTGTGAGATGGGAATGCCCCTTTAAGGCAATTGAATATATAATTTAATCTTGTGCTATCCTTGTATCTCGGGCCACGAATCATCACGTCTGTGTTCGGCATAGTTATTGCTACCTGGGGGTGGTTCCTGCCCCGATATAATCCTGATAGCAGACCGGGCTTATATTAAATGAGGAACTGGTGGCAGTCTACTGGGCTGAGAAAGCTCTGTTTCACTGGGGCTGTGAGAAGGCTCTCTCAGTTTGTCAGGGTTGTGAGCGAGTGGGTGGTTATGCTGAAGGTGCGTGGAACAACCTCCATCATTTCCCGAGCCTTCCTGTACCTGCGTGGACAGGAGACTAGTGATGAGCGAGCATGGTCCCCCTCCCCCCTCAGTGTCTGTGTCATGGTTGTTTTTTTTGGGGGGGCCCATGTAAACCAGACACCCTCCCCTCTTCCGAGCGGGGGGGTGCCTGGTTTAGTCCCATTGACTTTAATTATGCTCGGGTGCTCGGCCAAGCACTCAAGCACTCCCGAGTGCTCAGCCAGAACACACGAGCACCTGGGTGCTTGATCATCACTACAGGAGAAGTCTGTGTAAACTGTACCAAGCTGACCTCATGTGCTCCAAGTGAGAGTGTAACATCATGTCTTGGAAACCAGTGACTAAACCGTATCTTGTGGGCTCGACGTAGTTGATGTCAAGATGCGGTATTCGTCACATATTGGTGGCAGCAAAGTGGGATCGAGATACTAGTGTGTGTGAGTGTGGGGCCCATACTCCCAGAGACTAAAGACTACCAGCAGTATTTTTTGCCGCTGCAGTCTTAAGATCAGCTCAACACTAGATAGTCTGAGTTCAAATACAGGTGGTATGAGACAAACAGAGTTACACACAGTAAAAGTCAGTTACCAGGTGGATGAGTAGTCCTTTGAGTTATGATGAGTCCTGGGTTGCTGTAATGCTTGGCTGTAGTCACATGGGGCAGTGATGTCAGCAGTTGGTCCATGGTCCCTCCAAATACATTACTCAATGTGACCACTGTCAGAGAAAGACACTGGCCACTGGCCTGCATGGGCCTTTTCACCTGTAGTCGGTCAATCCCCTCCTTCCTTCTGGGAGGAGTTCACCGTCCCTTACTTGTCCTGGCAGCCAAAAGACCCATAAAACACTTTAGGGCCCATAGCTCCAGACCAGAGAGTCACAGTGAGATGGTTTTGGGACCAACGGATCTGCCTGGGTCCAGCTACAGGTGGAGACCAAACATGGCGCCGTTATTAGGTTTCTGCTGGGAGATCTCTGTATCGCCCCTTCCTGGCATTGTACAACCAAACTACGACCAGGGGCATATCCTTCTTGGCCCCAGGGTCGCAGATATATAACTGGTTTATTCCTGTGATGGACGGGCAATTCATAATCCCTTATGAACTTCTGGTTCCATGATATCTGAGGGATTTGAGTGATCTGGGTAATAACTGACACCCCCTGCCAGGGTTTTTTCCTGTAGGATGACTTGGCCTCCGTGCTGGCTGGTTGAGGAGTGAGATGTACACATGTGGCCGCATTTGAAGCAAGGCCCCCTGGGGAGTTTATTCCCTCTGCTGGCTGACAGCAAATGGCTGGAACTAGATCATGGCTGGCATCAGATCATAATTCCACATTCCTGACAATACAGATCACAGAGATCATACAGATGTGTGCAGAGATAGGACAGGACGATATCAGTTCTGGCCTCTTGTCTGGTAAGATATCTGTTATTTATCTTCACTGTAAATCTACAACTCCCTAAAGATCCCGAGAAGAACCACAGCACAAAACCTGAAGAAGCTCAGAGCAGAGCCTAAGACAGGAACCACGAGCAAAGAAGAAGAAGAGTCACAAAGAATTACCTCAAAATCACCGACTCCATCAACCCTGAGAAACAACCAAACCTCACAGCGGTTCTCCGATCTCCGGGCGACACGAGCAATGATGAAGCTTCTATCATCTTCTGTGAAGGCTGTGAAATATACCGAGTCAATAGCCTGGAAAGGAAGGAAAGCAATTATAGGACGGTATTATAGTAGTTATATTCTTGTAAATAGGACAGTATTATAGCAGTTATATTCTTGTACATAGGAGCAGTATTATAGTAGTTATATTCTTGTACATAGGAGGCAGTATTATAGTAGTTATATTATTGTACATAGGAGCAGTATTATAGCAGTTATATTCTTGTACATAGGAGCAGTATTATAGTAGTTATATTCTTGTACATAGGAGGCAGTATTATAGTAGTTTATATTTTGTACATAGGAGGCAGTATTATAGTACTGTAGTTATATTACTTGTACATAGGAGCAGTATTATAGTAGTTATATTCTTGTACATAGGAGGCAGTATTATAGTAGTTATACTTGTACATTAGGAGCAGTATATAGTAGTTATATTCTTGTACATAGAAGCAGTATTATAGTAGTTATATTCTTGTACATAGGAGGCAGTATTATAGTAGTTATATTCTTGTACATAGGACAGTATTTAGTAGTTATAGTTATATCTTGTACTACATAGGAGCAGTATTATAGTAGTTTTCTTGTACATAGGAGCAGTATTATAGTAGTTATATTCTTGTACATAGGAGCAGTATTATATAGTAGTATATATATTGTACATAGGAGGCAGTATTATAGTAGTTATATTCTTGTACATAGGAGCAGTATTAATAGTAGTTATATTCTTGTACATAGGAGCAGTATTATAGTAGTTATATTTTGTACATAGGAGCAGTATTATAGTAGTTATATTCTTGTACATAGGAGCAGTATTATATAGTAGTTATATTCTTGTACATAGGAGCAGTATATAGTAGTTATATTCTTGTACATAGGAGGCAGTATTATAGTAGTTATATTCTTGTACATAGGAGCAGTATTATAGTAGTTATATTCTTGTACATAGGAGCAGTATTATAGTAGTTATATTTTGTACATAGGAGCAGTATTATAGTAGTTATATTCTTGTACATAGAGCAGTATTATAGTAGTTATATTCTTGTACATAGGAGCAGTATTATAGTAGTTATATTCTTGTACATAGGAGTACCAGTATTATAGTAGTTATATTCTTGTACATAGGAGCAGTATTATAGTAGTTATATTCTTGTACATAGGAGCAGTATTATAGTAGTTATATTCTTGTACATAGCATAGGGCAGTATTATAGTAGTTATATTCTTGTACATCCTAGTACATAGAGCAGTATTATAGTAGTTATATTCTTGTACATAGGAGCATTATTTAGTAGTAGTTATAGTTATATTGACATAGGAGGCAGTATATGTATAGTAGTTATATCTTGTACATAGAGGCAGTATTATAGTAGTTATATTCTTGTACATAGGAGCAGTAATTATAGTAGTTATATACATCTTGTACATAGGAGGCAGTATTATAGTAGTTATATCCTTGTACATAGGAGTAGTATATAGGAGCAGTATTAGTAGTTATGTATCTTGTACATAGGAGCAGTATTATAGTAGTTATATTCTTGTACATAGGGGCAGTATTATAGTAGTTATATTCTTGTACATAGGAGAGAGCAGTATTATAGTAGTTATATTCTTGTACATAAGCAGTATTATAGTAGTTATATTCTTGTACATAGGAGCAGTATATAGTAGTTAATTCTTACATAGGAGCAATATATAGTTTATATTCTTGTACATAGGAGCAGTATTATAGTAGTTATATTCTTGTACATAGGAGCAGTTATTATAGTAGTTATATTCTTGTACATAGGAGCAGTATAGAGCAGTATTATAGTAGTTATATTTTTTGTACATAGGAGCAGTATTATAGTAGTTATATTCTTGTACATAGGAGCAGTATATAGTAGTTATATTCTTACATAGGAGGCAGTATTATAGTAGTTATAGTACATAGGAGCATAGTTATAGTAGTAGTTATATTCTTGTACATAGAGGCAGTATTATAGTAGTTATATTCTTGTAGCATAGGAGCAGTATTATAGTAAGTTATATTCTTGTACATAGGGCAGTATTATAGTAGTTATATTCTTGTACATAGGTACATAGGAGCAGTATTATAGTATTATAGTAGTTATATTTCTTGTACATAGGAGCAGTATTATAGTAGTTATATTCTTGTACATAGGGAGCAGTATTATAGTAGTTATATTCTTGTATATTAGGAGCAGTATTATAGTAGTTATATTCTTGTCATAGGAGGCAGTTATTATAGTAGTTATAGTTCTTGTACATAGGGGCAGTATTAATAGTAGTTATATTCTTGTACATAGGAGCAGTATTATAGTAGTTATATTCTTGTTAGTGTACATAGGAGCATTATTATAGTAGTTATATTTTGTATTATTATATGTAGGCATAGGAGCAGTATTATAGTAGTATATTCTGTACATAGGAGCATAGGAAGCAGTATTATAGTAGTTATATTATTCTTGTACATAGGAGCAGTATTATAGTAGTTATATTGTACATAGGAGCAGTATTATAGTAGTTATATTATTATTGTACATAGGAGCAGTATTATAGTAGTTATATTCTTTTGTACATAGGAGCATATTATAGTAGTTATATTCTTGTACATAGGAGCAGTATTACAGTATTATATTTTGTATATAGGAAGCAGTATTATAGTAGTTATATTCATATTATTGTACATAGGAGCAGTATTAAGTAGTTATATTCTTATATACAGTATTATAGTAGTACATAGCTATATAGTAGTTATAGTACATAGTATTATTATAATTCATAGGTAGAGTAGTATTATTATAGTATATTCTTGTACATAGGAGCAATTATAGTAGTTATATTCTTAGTACATATGAGCAGTATTATAGTAGTTATATTCTTGCATAGGAGCATTATTATAGTAGTTATTCTTGTACATAGGAGCAGTATTATAGTGGTTATATTTTGTTCATAGGAGAAGTATTACAGTATTATATCTTGTACATAGGAGCAGTATTATAGTATATATTCTTGTACATAGGAGCAGTATTATAGTAGTTATATTCTTGTACATAGGAGCAGTATTATAGTTTATATTCTTGTACATAGGAGCAGTATTAGTGAGTTATATTCTTATCATAGGAGCAGTATTAAAGTAGTTATATTCCTGTACATAGAGCATATTATAGTAGTTATATTCTTGTACATAGGAGCAGTATTATAGTAGTTATATTCTTGTACATCAGGAGCAGTATATAGTAGTTATATTCTTGTACATAGGAGCAGTATTATAGTAGTTATATTCTTGTACATAGGAGCAGTATTATAGTAGTTATATTCTTGTACATAGGAGCAGTATTATAGTAGTTATATTCTTGTACATAGGAGGCAGTATTATAGTAGTTATATTCTTGTGCATAGGAGCAGTATTATAGTAGTTATATTCTGTACATAGGAGGCAGTATTATAGTAGTTATATTCTTGTACATAGGAGGCAGTATTATAGTAGTTATATTCCTGTACATAGGAGCAGTATTATAGTAGTTATATTCTGTAACATAGGAGCAGTATTATAAGTAGTTATATTCTTGTACATAGGAGCAGTATATAGTAGTTATATTCTTGTACATAGGAGGCAGTATTATAGTAGTATATTCTTGAATAGAGGCAGTATATAGTAGTTATATTCCCTTGTAACATAGGAGCAGTATTATAGTAGTTATATTCTTGTACATAGAGGCAGTATTATAGTAAGTTATATTCTTGTAACATAAGAGCAGTATTATTAGTAGTTATATTCTTGTACATAGGAGGCAGTATTATAGTAGTTATATTCTTGTACATAGGAGGCAGTATTATAGTAGTTATATTCTTGTACATAGGAGCAGTATTATAGTAGTTATATTCTTGTACATAGAGCAGTATTATAGTAGTTATATTCTGTACATAGGAGAGTATTAAGTAGTTATATTCTTGTACATAGGAGGCAGTATTGTAGTAGTTATATTCTTGTACATAGGAGCAGTATTATAGTAGTTATATTCTTGTACATAGGAGCAGTATTATAGTAGTTATATTCTTGTACATATGAGCAGTATTATAGTAGTTATATTCTTGTACATAGGAGCAGTATTATAGCAGTTATATAGCACATGAGTCCAAAAATTCCGATAACAGTAAAAATCCCAGAGTTTATTAGATCATGTTAAAAATCAGCCAAGTGTGCAGATCTAAAAGGCAAGACAGTCTGGCTACCTAAAGCATTTTGGATGCGTCTTTTCTGCACACTTAGTTGAAACATGAACTGTAGACAAAGGAGAAGACAGGGAGCACTGCCATACAAAAGGACACCCAGACATACAGACTTCATGCACCTGCACACTTTGTCCCTTTACAAAGTTGGGAGGTATGGTACAATCCCTATAGAGGGATGTGTGTCCACAGCAACCGGGGAAAGTCCTCAGCAGTGTCCTGAATAAGACCTCAGCTTCATCACCCAGCACAACGTCCTCAGCAGAAGCCAAGCAGGCCTCATGCCAAACCACCGCTCCATAGACCACATCTACACCCTGCAGAGCATCAAGAGCCACGTCGACAATACAAAGCATGGAAAGATCTATGTCTGCTTTGTGGACTTTAAGAAGGCCTTTGACTCAGTGTGTCACCCGGGCCTAAACTTCTTGAAAGCAGAATAGGAGGAAAAACATATGACGTCATCAGAAGCTCCTACACTGAGGACAGACGCCATGTCAAGGTTAATGGGAGCAGAACGGCTTATCTCCAGCAGAGCCAAGGAGTCAGACATCTACATCAATGAGCTGGCGGTGGCTCTGGAGTCCTTCTCAGCACCCGGTATCACCCTCCATGACACCCAGGTGAAATGACCTCCTCCGTCACCAACTGAGAAAGGTCTCCAAGATAACCTGGAGAAAGTCAGCACCACGTGGACATTGTCCATCAATCCAAAGAAAACCAACATCATGGTGTCCTGAAGAGAAACCAGAAACCAGCCGGGTCCGCCCTTCCTGCTAGAAACCGACAGGTAACATCTACCTGGGCCTGGAAATCATCCAATCAGGGAGCTCTAAGAAAGCCATAGAGATACTGCAGGCCAGTGTGCAGTCAGGAGGCGTCTGTATCATCTCGAGGCATAGACATTGAGTCACCTTCATGTACTCACATAAGGATTGCCCACCAGCTCTTGTGGAGCCTCCAGGTCACGTGTGGAAAGTTGCTGAGGATTGGGGGGCTTCCTCGCCCCACGCATTTCTTGTTCCTTCAGCGCTCCGTACGACGATGTTTTCTTAGGTGAAAAACGAATGAGCATCAGGTAGAGGAACCTCTTGATGCAGAACCCTGGTCCTGGCACCGGGTAGGCCCCCGGGGGGGCGGCTGGCACCCGGGTAATGTAGCATTTTACCAGGAAAAGAAATGCCACAAAAAGCAGCAGTAAGACGGCCATACCGCGCCGCAGCTTCAGACACCGCACTGACGAACTCTGCTCCACTCCTGCAGCGGAACGTTCCTTCACTGCAATCTGATTTCGCAAGAAAGGATCAAAGAAGAAACTCAGATGTTTTCTGGGAATCCAGTCCTGAGAAAAGCAAAGTGAAAGCAACGCCAGAAGGACGTCACATGTATCCCTGATCTACTGCTCAGCGGGGTCCGCTCTCCTGTAGAGTGTAAGCTCTTATGGTCACCGAGGTCTCTCTCTCTCTCTCCTGTAGAGTGTAAGCTCTTATGATCAGTGAGGTCCTCTCTCCTGTAGAGTGTAAGCTCTTATGGTCAGTGAGGTCTCTCTCTCCTGTAGAGTGTAAGCTCTTATGGTCAGTGAGGTCCTCTCTCTCCTGTAGAGTGTAAGCTCTTATGGTCAGTGAGGTCTCTCTCTCTCTCTCTCAGTGAGGTCTCTCTCTCTCCTGAGAGTGTAAGCTCTTATGGTCAGTGAGGTCTCTCTCTCTCTGTAGAGTGTAAGCTCTATGGTCCAGTGATGGTCTCTCTCTCTCTCTCTGTAGAGTGTAAGCTCTTATGGTCAGTGAGGCTCTCTCTCTCTCCTGTAGAGTGTAAGCTCTTATGGTCAGTGAGGTCTCTCTCTCTCTCTGTAGAGTGTAAGCTCTTATGGTCAGTGAGGTCTCTCTCTCCTGTAGAGTGTAAAGCTCTTATGGTCAGAGGTCTCTCTCTCTCTCTGTGAGTGTAAGCTCTCAGTGAGGTCTCTCTCCTGTAGAGTGTAAGCTCTTATGGTCAGTGAGGTCTCTCTCTCCTGTAGAGTGTAAGCTCTTATGGTCAGTGAGGTCTCTCTCTCCTGAGTGTAAGCTCTTATGGTCAGTGAGGTCTCTCTCTCCTGTAGAGTGTAAGCTCTTATGGTCAGTGAGGTCCTCTCTCTCCTGTAGAGTGTAAGCTCTTATGGTCAGTGAGGTCTCTCTCTCTCTCTCCTGTAGAGTGTAAGCTCTTATGGTCAGTGAGGTCCTCTCTCTCCTGTAGAGTGTAAGCTCTTATGGTCAGTGAGGTCTCTCTCTCTCTCCTGTAGAGTGTAAGCTCTTATGGTCAGTGAGGTCTCTCTCTCTCCTGTAGAGTGTAAGTCTCAGTGAGGTCTCTCTCTCTCTCCTGTAGAGTGTAAGCTCTTATGGTCAGTGAGGTCTCTCTCTCTCCTGTAAGAGTGTAAGCTCTATGGTCAGTGAGGTCTCTCTCTCTCTCCTGTAGAGTGTAAGCTCTTATGGTCAGTGAGGTCTCTCTCTCTCCTGTAGAGTGTAAGTCTTATGGTAGTGAGGTCTCTCTCTCTGTCAGTGTAAGCTCTTATGTCAGTGAGGTCTCTCTCTCCTGTAGAGTGTAAGCTCTTATGGTCAGTGAGGTCTCTCTCTCTCTGTAGAGTGTAAGCTCTTATGGTCAGTGAGGTAAGCTCTCTCTCTCCTGTAGAGTGTAAGCTCTTATGGTCAGTGAGGTCTCTCTCTCCTGTAGAGTGTAAGCTCTTATGGTCAGTGAGTCTCTCTCTTAGGTCTCTCTCCTGTAGAGTGTAAGCTCTTATGGTCAGTGAGGTCTCTCTCTCTCCTGTAGAGTGTAAGCTCTTATGGTCAGTGAGGTCTCTCTCTCTCTCCTGTAGAGTGTAAGCTCTTATGGTCAGTGAGGTCTCTTCTCTCTCCTGTAGAGTGTAAGCTCTTATGGTCAAGGTCTCTCTCTCTCTCTCTCTCCTGTAGAGTGTAAGCTCTTATGTCAGCTGTGAGGTCTATGGTCTCTCTCTCTCCTGTAGAGTGTAAGCTCTTATGGTCAGTGAGGTCTCTCTCTCCTGTAAGTGTAAGCTCTTATGGTCAGTGAGGTCTCTCTCTCCTGTAGAGTGTAAGCTCTTATGGTCAGTGAGGTCTCTCTCTCCTGTAGAGTGTAAGCTCTTATGGTCAGTGAGTCTCTCTCTCCTGTAGTGTAGTTCTTATGGTAGTGAGGTCTCTCTCTCTCCTGTATAAGTGTCAGTGAGTCCTTGAGTGTAAGCTCTTATGGTCAGTGAGGTCTCTCTCTCCTGTAGAGTGTAAGCTCTTATGGTCAGTGAGGTCTCTCTCTCCTGTAGAGTGTAAGCTCTTATGGCTCAGTGAGGTCTCTCTCTCTCCTGTAGAGTGTAAGCTCTTATGTTCAGTGAGGTCTCTCTCTCTCCTGTAGAGTGTAAGCTCTATGGTCAGTGAGGTCTCTCTCTCTCTCCTGTAGAGTGTAAGCTCTATGGTCAGTGGGTTCTCTCTCTCTGTAGAGTGTAAGCTCTTATGGTCAGTGAGGTCTCTCTCTCTCTCCTGTAGAGTGTAAGCTCTTATGGTCAAGTGAGGTCTCATCTCTCCATGTAGATTGTAAGCTCTTATGGTCAGTGAGGTCTCTCTCTCTCTCCTCGTAGAGTGTAAGCTCTTTATGGTCAGTGAGGTCTCTCTCTCCTGTAGAGTGTAAGCTCTTATGGTCAGTGAGGTCTTCTCTCTCCTGTAGAGTGATAAGCTCTTATGGTCAGTGAGGCCCCTGAGGTACTCTTGGTCCAGGGTCTCTCCCTGTAGAGTGTAAGCTCTTATGGTCAGTGAGGTCCTCTCTCTCCTGTAGAGTGTTAAGCTCTTATGGTCAGTGAGGTCTCTCTCTCTCCTGTAGAGTGTAAGCTCTTAATGGTCAGTGAGGTCTCTCTCTCTCTCCTGTAGAGTGTAAGCTCTTATGGTCAGTGAGGTCTCTCTCTCTGTAGAGTGTAAGCTCTTATGGTCAGTGAGGTCTCTCTCTCCTGTAGAGTGTAAGCTCTTATGGTCAGTGAGGTCTCTCTCTCCTGTGAGTGTAAGCTCTTATTGGTCAGTGAGGTCTCTCTCTCTCCTGTAGAGTGTAAGCTCTTATGGTCAGTGAGGTCTCTCTCTCCTGTAGAGTGTAAGCTCTTATGGTCAGTGAGGTCTCTCTCTCCTGTAGAGTGTAAGCTCCTTATGGTCAGTGAGGTCTCTCTCTCCTGTAGGTGTAAGCTCTTATGGTCAGTGAGGTCTCTCTCTCCTGTAGGTGTAAGCTCTTATGGTCAGTGAGGTCTCTCTCTCTCCTGTAGAGTGTAAGCTCTTATGGTCAGTGAGGTCTCTCTCTCTCTCCTGTAGGTGTAAGTCTTATGGTCAGTGAGGTCTCTCTCTCTCCTGTAGGTGTAAGCTCTTATGGTCAGTGGGTCTCTCTCTCTCCTGTAGAGTGTAAGCTCTTATGTCAGTGAGGTCTCTCTCCTGTAGAGTGTAAGCTCTTATGGTCAGTGAGGTCTCTCTCTCCTGTGAGTGTAAGCTCTTATGGTCAGTGAGGTCTCTCTCTCCCTCTCTCTCTCTCCTGTAGAGTGTAAGCTCTTATGGTCAGTGAGGTCTCTCTCTCCTGTAGAGTGTAAGCTCTTATGGTCAGTGAGTCTCTCTCTCCTGTAGAGTGTAAGCTCTTATGGTAGTGAGGTCTCTCTCTCTGTAGTGTAAGCTCTTATGGTCAGTGAGGTCTCTCTCTCCTGTAGAGTGTAAGCTCTTATGGTCAGTGAGGTCTCTCTCTCCTGTAGAGTGTAAGCTCTTATGGTCAGTGAGGTCTCTCTCTCTCCTGTAGAGTGTAAGCTCTTATGGTCAGTGAGGTCTCTCTCTCCTGTAGAGTGTAAGCTCTTATGGTCAGTGAGGTCTCTCTCTCTCCTGTAGTGTGTAAGCTCTTATGGTCAGTGAGGTCTCTCTCTCCTGTAGTGTAAGCTCTTATGTCAGTGAGGTCTCTCTCTCCTGTAGAGTGTAAGCTCTTATGGTCAGTGAGGTCTCTCTCTCCTGTAGAGTGTAAGCTCTTATGGTCAGTGAGGTCAGTGAGGTCTCTCTCCTGTAGAGTGTAAGCTCTTATGGTCAGTGAGGTCTCTCTTTCTCTCCTCCTGTAGAGTGTAAGCTCTTATGGTCAGTGAGGTCTCTCTCTCCTGTAGTGTAAGCTCTTATGGTCAGTGAGGTCTCTCTCTCTCTCCTGTAGAGTGTAAGCTCTTATCAGTGAGGTTCTCTCTCCTGTAGAGTGTAAGCTCTTATGTCAGTGAGGTCTCTCTCTCCTGTAGAGTGTAAGCTCTTATGGTCAGTGAGGTCTCTCTCTCTCCTGTAGAGTGTAAGCTCTTATGGTCAGTGAGTGTAAGCTCTGGTCAGTAGGTCTCTCTCTCCTGTAGTGTAAGCTCTTGATGGTCAGTGAGTCTCTCTCTCCTGTTGTAAGCTCTTATGGTCAGTGAGGTCTCTCTCTCTGTAGAGTGTCTCTTATGGTCAGTGAGGTCTCTCTCTCCTGTAGTAAGCTCTTATGGTCAGTGAGGTCTCTCTCTTAGTGGCTCTTATGGTCAGTGAGGTCTCTCTCTCTCTCCTGTAGAGTGTAAGCTCTTATGGTCAGTGAGGTCTCTCTCTCCTGTAGAGTGTAGCTCTTATGATCAGTGAGGTCTCTCTCTCTCTCCTGTAGTGTGTAAGCTCTTATGGTCAGTGAGTCTCTCTCTCTCCTGTAGAGTGTAAGCTCTTATGGTCAGTGGTCTCTCTCTCCTGTAGAGTGTAAGCTTTATGGTCAGTGATCTCTCTCTCTCCTGTAGTGTAAGCTCTTATGGTCAGTGAGGTCTCTCTCTCTCCTGTAGAGTGTAAGCTCTTATGGTCAGTGAGGTTCTCTCTCTCTCCTTAGAGTGTAAGCTCTTATGGTCAGTGAGTCTCTCTCTCTCCTGTAGAGTGTAAGCTCTTATGTCAGTGAGTCTCTCTCTCTCTCTCTGTAGAGTGTAAGCTCTTATGGTCAGTGAGGTCTCTCTCTCTCTCCTGTAGAGTGTAAGCTCTTATGGTCAGTGAGGTCTCTCTCTCTCCTGTAGTGTAAGCTCTTATGGTCAGTGAAGTCTCTCTCTCCCTGTAGAGTGTAAGCTCTTATGGTCAGTGAGGTCTCTCTCTCTCTGTAGAGTGTAAGCTCTTATGGTCAGTGAGTTCTCTCTCTACTATAGAGTGTAAGCTCTTATGGTCAGTGAGGTCTCTCTCTCCTGTAGTGTAAGCTCTTATGGTCAGCGGGGTTCTCACTCCCCAATAACTGGTGTGTTGCCCCAGGATTAACCCTTCATGTACCTCTGGCAGTTTACAGTGCACTTTAATAAAATGTACAGATGTTGATTGCTGTCAGAAACAAAGCAAAGTACAAGTCGAGGCAGAAGCCGCTCGTCTTATAGAATAGAGGAAACAAAGAAACTTCAGTCTCCAAAGCCAAGCGACGAGGCCTTTATTAACCCGTTCATGTAATTCACATTCTACTTCTTACTCGCTATAGTAAGTAAAAAAAGGAAAAGGCTTTAGAAACAAAAGTGAAGAAGAAAACGGCAATTGCTCCTGAGGACACGGAATATCACTTAAAGGGGCGGCTGGGGGGGGGGCTTATTGCACAGTGTCCAGTTCTATAGCTCCTAGTTCCAGATGAAGCAGAGGTGATGACGTGTCGTATAGCAGCATGTGAACACTGCCGTCCAATGAACACGTGTGCAACAGGGGCACGTAACATGGAATCAGTGAGGACACGTGAAATCCCTTGAAGAGGAAATCATTTACAGAACAAGAATTTGACCCAAGATTCTTGGAATATGTCATAATTTATAGAAATATGAGAGACCCAAGATCATCAGGAAGGAGAGGCGGATGTGACTCTAAACGCAGGGAGGACAATGTTATAGCGGTAAGGCTCCATGGGAAAATAAGATGCAAAGTGGTTATCTCCCAGAGCAGGGTCTGTCCAGCGCCACCTACTGGAAGGGGCGCCATAGGAGTCAGAGTCCAACATTCCAACAAGCCTTGGAACGGGATCTGGCGGTGTGAGATGTCCGGGACACAATCAGAGGCATCAAACACACGGATTTCCTGACATTCAGACAGCAGAGTCGCCTCAGAATAGGGCCCTTGACTATTTCTCTGGGATGACATTTCCAAAGATGTGGTTACCACACGGACGTTCTGCAGGGTACAGCAGGCGAGGCCGCACTGGGTGCCAAGTCCTGGCCGCCGGCCCATATTTCCAACAAAATGTATCCATTTCATAAGGAACTGTTCACACCTGCAGAATTATAATACGGAAGCAGATGACTCTCTGTGACCCCAATATTCTTAGGGTGCTAGCTCTGTGTAACACTATTATTTTTAGGGTGCTAGCTCTGTGTAACACTATTATTTTAGGGGTGCTAGCTCTGTGTAACTCTATTATTTTTAGGGTGCTAGCTCTGTGTAACACTATTATTTTTAGGGTGCTATCTCTGTGTAACACTATTATTTTTAGGGTGCTAGCTCTGTGACACTACTATAAAAAAGTGTAAAAATTTTTTGTAAAACATGAAAATTCAAATCACTCCCCCTTGAAACGAAATTAAAATAAAAGTACGTAATTAAAAAAATAAACATTGAAAACGCCCGTACTATTAAAATATATAAATATTTATCCTGTACGGCAATATTTATCCTGTAGTAGATTGGCCAATTCACTCACGATGGTCGCTCCTCCCACAACAAATGTAATAAAAAGTGATAAAAAAATAGTCATACACAGGCCAAAAGGGTGTCAATGAAGCGTATAGACCGCCATGCAAAAAAATGAGCCCTGACACTGTTAATTATATGGAAAAATTAAAACGTTATGGCATTATGAAGGCTAGGAGTAAAAAAGAAAATGAAAAAAAAAAAAAAAAAAATATATATATATATATATATATATATATATATATACCAGGTCATTAAGGGGTTAATAAACCAATAAACCTGTCAGCCCTAGAACCTAATGAACAGCAGCGATGCCACAACCAAGATGGCGGACACAGGCCGCAAGACCTGCCTTTCCCTCAAGTAATATGGCAGGACTAGTGAACTCTCGCGAGAACCTGAAGACGCACGCGTGCTGTAGGCTCTCCGAAATCTTCCGAAGTCGCCTTCAACGCCTCCGGAAAGAGCCGATCCCACCGACCCCGGAAGTAGCAGCTGGATCCAGGCAGGGGCTGTGGTGGCCGGCGGCGTCCGAGGGGACAATGGATGAGAGCGGCGGCGACAGGTGAGGGCGGGGTGACGGGAGACCGGGGGTCCTGCCGGGAGGAGGGGGCGCGGTCAGTGCGGCTCCCGGGCCTCCTGTCACAATGTAACAACCTGAGGTCATGTGACCGGGGGATGGCTGACAGCGCGGTGTGCCCGGGAGACCGGGGCAGACAGCGGCACCTGAAGAGGTTCTGCAGCAGCTGCGCCCGACTCCTCACAGGAATATGGGGGAATATGTGTGTGTATATATAATATATAGGTGTATGTGTATATACTACGTGTGTGTGTTTATATTATATTCTATACATATACACAATGTGCTGCAGACTGCTCTGATGTCCTGAGGACCCGCTAGACCTGAGAAACTACCTTAAAGATAACCCCCTCTAAGGCCCGGGCCCCTCACACAGGTTATACTTACTGCACTCCCTGGTGCCACGATGCTCGGGATGCTTGTCCCTGTCGTGGCCTGCTATTGGCTACTGTGTACGGGGCCCCGGAGCAGATGGACGGACACTGCTCCTCTGATGACGAAGCTCCATCGGCAGAAGTCTTCTGTTTTGGCGGCAGTGTCCGTATCCGCTGGTAACGGGTCGTCTTCTCCGATCCCGTTTTCTTCTTCATGGAACATATGGCCGTTGGTGCGTCAGGTGAGAGACATCAGAGAGGGCACACCCGACAACCAGCACAAACTGGTAGGGGCAGCGTTCTGGTCGGGGGAAAGAAGCCACTCATCCGTGTGGAAGGCGCTCTCCACCGATTGTGGTATGAATCCATCCCTGCAGATCACGTACACTCCTACATGCTGATTGTCTCCTGTACAGAGAGTCCACTGTACAGATAAATGATCAGCATGAGAAGATGTTATCTAGGCTGTAGTGTGGGCCGGTGCCGCATGTCCTCGGATATGGACTCCACTTTTTCATCTCAGGTCGTTCAGATCCTGTGACTCCGGAGTTCTTGATGTCGCCCCACAGATGATAGTCGCAGGGCGTCAGATCTGGTTGGTGATCTGTTTACTTGGGTGCGGCCAATCCAACGTTCCAGTAAAGTTTCATTCTGGTATTGATGAGCTGAGGTGGACGCCATGCTGCTTACAGACGACGTTCGGCTGTGGTATTAGACGCTCCCGTCACATTTCTAGGTCTGCGCCCGTAAACGGCTCCTGATCGCGGTCTCTTCCCAAGTCTTTGGCGGCCAGTCCCATAAAAAGTTGTGGTTTCGGTTCCTTCACTGAACACAGAAAACATTTATCAGGTTTATTCAGAACATTTCACGTTCACAATGGACCCCGATCTTACAAATTCCAAGACAAAAAAGCTTTTTTTCTTGCTCCAATGTCACCATCTTAAAGGTGTTCTCTGCTTTTTATTTATTTATATATTGATGATCTGTCCTCAGGATCACTACAGAGCCGTCCATAGAAGTGATCACTACAGAGCCGTCCGTAGATGTGATCACTACAGAGCCGTCCATAGAAGTGATCACTACAGAGCCGTCCATAGAGGTGATCACTACAGAGCCCTCCATAGAGGTGATCACTACAGAGCCCTCCATAGAGGTGATCACTACAGAGCCGTCCATAGAAGTGATCACTACAGAGCCGTCCATAGAAGTGATCACTACAGAGCCGTCCATAGAGGTGATCACTACAGAGCCCTCCATAGAGGTGATCACTACAGAGCCTCCATAGAGGTGATCACTACAGAGCCCTCCATAGAGGTGATCACTACAGAGCCCTCCATAGAGGTGATCACTACAGAGCCCTCCATAGAAGTGATCACTACAGAGCCGTCCGTAGAAGTGATCACTACAGAGCCGTCCATAGAAGTGATCACTACAGAGCCCTCCGTAGAGGTGATCACTACAGAGCCCTCCGTAGAGGTGATCACTACAGAGCCCTCCGTAGGTGTCCTCGGCTCCATAGAGGTGATCACTACAGAGCCGTCCGTAGAAGTATCACTACAGAGCCGTCCGTAGAAGTTGATCACTACAGAGCCGTCCGTAGAAGTGATCACTACAGAGCCGTCCGTAGAAGTGATCACTACAGAGCCGTCCGTAGAAGTGATCACTACAGAGCCGTCCGTAGAAGTGATCACTACAGAGCCGTCCGTAGAAGTGATCACTACAGAGCCGTCCGTAGAAGTGAATCACTACAGAGCCGTTCCGTAGAAGTGATCACTACAGAGCCGTCCGTAGAAGTGATCACTACAGAGCCGTCCGTAGAAGTGATCCACTACAGAGCCGTCCGTAGAGGTGATCCCTACAGAGCCGTAATTACACTGCTCATCACTGTGGTCTTGAGATCGAGCAGGTGAACAGTGAAGGGCAGGCAGCGCTGCTTCTCTAACAGCTGATGGCGGCGCCAGGAGTCGGACCCCCACTGATCTGACCCTGAGGATGGCTCATCAATATAAATAAAGCGGAGAACTCCTTTAGGGACGCAGACCGCTTGCTGATGTGGTGACGCCCCGCAGGACCTTTTACATCAGGTTATGGTTCTGGAGAAGTGACTTGTAAATCAGCTGAAAATGCACTTTTATTCTTGTTTTCGCCGTATGCAAATTAGCTTGTTGAAGTCAAGGATTCCAGCGCAAGCCTCCTAGACGTCAGGCTTCTATGTAGCTGTAGAGGAGAGCGCTCACGCCCTCCAGTGCATGCGCAGTGAATAGTGCTGTAGAGAAGAGAGCGCTCCCGCCCTCCGGTGCACGCGCAGTGAATAGCAATGTAGAGAGGAGAGCACTCCCGCCCTGTGGTGCATGCGCAGTGAATAGTGCTGTAGAGAGGAGAGCGCTCCCGCCCTGTGGTGCACGCGCAGTGAATAGTGCTGTAGAGAGGAGAGCGCTCCCGCCCTGTGGTGCACGCGCAGTGAATAGTGCTGTAGAGAGGAGAGCGCTCCTGCCCTCCGGTGCACGGGCGCAGTGAATAGCAATGTAGAGAGGAGAGCACTCCGCCCTGTGGTGCACGCACAGTGAATAGTGCTGTAGAGAGGAGAGCGCTCCCGCCCTGTGGTGCACGCGCAGTGAATAGCGCTTGAGAGAGGAGAGCGCTCCTGCCCTGTGGTGCACGTGCAGTGAATAGCGCTGTAGAGAGGAGAGCGCTCCTGCCCTCCGGTGCACGCGCAGTGAATAGCGCTGTAGAGCGCTCCCACCCTGTGGTGCACGTGCAGTGAATAGCGCTGTAGAGCGCTCCCACCCTGTGGTGCACGCGCAGTGAAATAGCGCTGTAGAGAGGAGAGCGCTCCCGCCCTGTGGTGCACGCGCAGTTGATAGCGCTGTAGAGAGGAGAGCGCTCCCGCCCTCCGGTGCACGCGCAGTGAATAGCGCTGTAGAGAGGAGAGCGCTCCCACCCTGTGGTGCACGTGCACTGAATAGCGCTGTAGAGCGCTCCCACCTGTGGTGCACGCGCAGTGAATAGCGCTGTAGAGAGGAGAGCGCTCCCGCCCTCCGGTGCACGCGCAGTGAATAGCGCTGTAGAGAGGAGAGCGCTCCGCCCTGTGGTGCACACGCAGTGAATAGCGCTGTAGAGCGCTCCCACCCTGTGGTGCACGCGCAGTGAATAGCGCTGTAGAGAGGAGAGCGCTCCTGCCCTCCGGTGCACGCGCAGTGAATAGTGCTGTAGAGGGCACTCCCCACCCTGTGGCGCATGCGCAGTGAATAGCGCTGTAGAGAGGAGAGCGTACTACTACCCCCCGAGGAGGATGAGGCGGCAGTATGTATCCGGGTCCTCGGCAGCAGTCGCCCTCCAGGGTAGTTCACGGTCAGGTGGGTGTCGTCTCCTCGCCCCACCACCTGCGTTGCCCTTGAATTCTGCACGGCGTCCGTCCTTCAACCCACGATATGGCGGTGATAAGCGGCGTCCAGTAGCAACACTCATCTTATCTTAACCTTCAGATTACGCCTGACCTTTCACCTTGATGTGATGGATCTGAGTCTCAGCGCTGCCGCCATGTAGTTAACCATTTACCTGCCCCTAGCGCTGCTCTTACCGTGTACCTCTTACTGACATACCTCCGCAGGGTAGAAAAGCTGGGTGACGGCGGCCATATTGGTTGTTACCCATCTTTGCCATTGAGAATAGAAGTAGAAATCTGAGGCTGTGGACAGAAGGGCGGACATATTGGGGGAAGCTTTCATTTTTGCGCTCCTTCCGTTTTAGTGATGTTTTTCGCTCTCTGCGCGGCCGCTGATATCTCGCCATTCCCGACGGTTGTGGCAGCGTGTGCCCGAGGCTCATCACTGACCCAGATGTGACACTGCCACACGTGACGCTTGATGAGAAGCTGCCCTCGGCTCCTCCACTGGTGACAGGTTCTTGTCAAGAGCAGTCATCAGCCCAGAGAATGGGGGTATAGCGTGTATACAGCAGATATGTGGGGGTATAGCGTGTATACAGCAGATATGTGGGGGTATAGCATGTATACAGCAGATATGTGGGGGTATAGCATGCAGCAGCATATATGTGGGGGTATAGCGTGTATACAGCAGATATGTGGGGGGCGTGTAATATGTGGGGTATAGCATGTATACAGCAGATATGTGGGGGTATAGCGTGTATACAGCAGCATGTATACAGCAGATATGTGGGGGTATAGCAGATATGTGGGGGTATAGCAGTATACAGATATGTGGGGGTATAGCATGTATACAGCATGTATACAGCAGATATGTGGGGTATAGCGTGTATACAGCAGATATGTGGGGTATAGCGTGTATACAGCAGTATATGTGCAGATATGTGGGGGTATAGCGTGTATACATAGATATGTGTATAGCATGTATACAGCAGATATGTGGGGTATAGCGTGTATACAGCAGATATGTGGGGTATAGCATGTATACAGCAGATGATATGGGGGGTATAGCGTGTATACAGCAGATATGTGGGGGTATAGCGTGTATATGTGGGGTATAGCGTGTATACAGCAGATATGTGGGGTATAGCGTGTATAGCAGATATGTGGGGTATAGGTGTATAGATAGGTGTATACAGCAGATATGTGGGGGTATAGCGTGTATACAGCAGATATGTGGGGGTATAGCGTGTATACAGCAGATATGTGGGGGTATAGCGTGTATACAGCAGATATGTGGGGTATAGCGTGTATACAGCAGATATGGGTAAGGGTACAGGAATGGAAGCGTGTATACAGCAAGATATGTGGGGGTATAGGCGTGTATGGTGCAGCAGAATATAGTGGGGGTATAGCGTGTATACCAGGGGATATGTGGGGAGTAATAGCGTGTATACGCAGATTGTGGGGGAATACTATAGCGTGTATACAGTGGGGATTATTGTTGGGGGAACCTCGAAATAAGCGTGTATAAGCAGATATGTGGGGGTAAGCGTGTATACAGCAGAATATGGTGGGGGATATAAGCGTGATATACAGCAGATTATGTGGGGGCTATAGCATGTATACGCAGATATGTGGGGGATATAGCAGTGATACAGCAGATATGTGGGGGTAATAGCGTCATATGCAGGGGCAGTATGGTGGGGGTATAGCGTGTATACATGTCCTGGGTGCTGTGTAAGATCGGAACCTAAGAGGGGTCGCTTGGCGGCATAGATTTGGGTCTGTTCCTCTTCCACATGCCCCATCTTGTCTGCCTGCAGTGTGGACCCAGGTTGTCAGATCGCAGCCCATTATCCTGGATGAATCTGTGTTTCATACAGAGGGGGTTGGGCTCTGACAACCAGGTTCCCACACTTGTGAGCCTGACAATCAGTGCAGACTTGTGTTTCTGTATCTTTTGCGGTGGGTGAACTCGCCCGGTCACATTCTCCAGAACCGGTCCGTCCGGCGCCTTCCAGTGACTCAGTGATTTATTTTCAGGTCCTGTAATTAATTAGGACTTGTAATTGGCGGCTCATAATTCATCTTTTCATTCCTCTTCTGATCAGCGAGGTCCCCGTGTGTCACCAGGCGGCTGCGCTGATTGCTCTGACACCAGGTGACTCGTCCCTGCAGGCCAGTTGTCAGTTGTCGGAGCAGCAGCTCCCTAATCCCGTGCCGCAGTTCAGCTGCTCGACCTGAAGATACAAGATAAAGAAGCGTCAAGTACGGAGCCGGCCGCCCCTGGGACTCTCTGACTTCTTTGTCCTTTTGTCTTTGCAGATTTCTCCGGACATGATCAGACGTCGGTCACGGGGTCAGGAGCCGAGTGCGATGTCCGCGTAGCGATTATCAGAACTGTGAGGTGAGTCAGAACGAATTTCTAAGAAATTGATGAATGAGAAATGTGCTTTAGACCTTTCTGTTAGGAAGGTTTGTTACATTGTATCCGCTCTAGACCCCCCTCTCTTGTTTGTTACATTGTATCTGCTCTAGACTCCCTCTCTTCTTTGTTACATTGTATCCGCTCTAGACCCCTCTCTTCTCTTGTCTCCATTGTATGCCGCTTGCTAGACGCCCTCCTCTTTGTTTGTTTACATTGTATCCGCTCTAGACCCCCCTCTCTTTGTTTACATTGGTATCCGCTCTAGACCCCCCTCTTGTTTGTACATTGTATCCGCTCTAAGACCCCCCTCTTGTTTGTTACATTGTATCCGCTCTATAGACCCCCCTCTTGTTTTGTTTAAAGTTGTATCCCGCTCTAGGACCGCCCCTCTTTGTTTGTTTACATTGTATCTGCTCTAGACCCCTCTCTTCTTTGGTTACTTGTATCCGGCTCTAGTCCCCCTTGTTTTCTTGTTCCTCTGCCCCCTGTTTGTTACATTGTATTCTGTTTGTTACTTGTATCCGCTCTAGCCCCCTCTTGTTTTGTTACATCTAGTCCCCCTCTGTTTGGTATCTGCTCTAGGACCCCCTCTTGTTTGTTACATTGTATCCGCT
>ONZH01017387.1:0-18829 GCA_900303285.1 Rhinella marina | reverse complement strand
CCACCCTGCAACCTCAAAAGGATGCAACACTGCTGGAATGCAACTAGGACAGCAGGTGAAGCATGTCTGGGTGCATATAACGCGCCCAAGTCGCACTATTACGCCACTATCACAGCCTCTCAACAATACACTCCAAAGACAATGTAACCTCTCTGTAAAGTGAGACCATACAAGGAAACCTTCTTTCCTCTACATTGCCATGGACCCCAAGCCAAACTAGACAAAAAGAAGATAAAATTCTGCACCCCTTAAAATCACGTTGCCTATGACAACCACAGATGCATAGGCAAAGGGGAAAGCAAATAGACCCCACCCCTAATTGTCATTGTGTGTGTGTGAGATGTGGTCAGACATGTCTTCTTTAAAATGTAAAAACAACTCAAACACATGCAGAAGCCTTAAAATGCCCAAATTGTTGGCGCTTGAGATGTCAGTGACCCGACCTGGCCCAGGTGTCATGTCTAGCAGGTAAAGCAGTGGGGATGTTGAGAGATGCGTAGGACCGCAAAAGGCAGGAAAAGGCCGTGGGCTGGCCAGAGGCTCATGGAGAAGCAGGGCTAGAGCCCGCAGGGCCGTATATCTTCCCTACAACAGACAGCCACAAAAGGCTCTCCCATCGAGGGCTCTTAGGTCCTTGTTGTGATAATATTTTAATGAGTGCGCAAAGTTAGCTTGAGGTGAGCCCTCGAAAAAATTATATGGAGGCCCAAGAGGTGAGCCCTCGAAAAAAATTAAGTGGAGGCCAAAGAGTTGAGACCTCTTAAAAATTGTATAAGGCCCAAGAGGTGAGCCATAATAAAAATTGTTTGTAGGCCCAAGAGGTGAGACCTCTTAAAAATTATGTGGAGGCCCAAGAGGTGAGACCTCTTAAAAATTATGTGGAGGCCAAAAGAGGTGAGACCTCTTAAAAATTGTGTGGAGGCTAAAGAGGGTGAGACCTCTAAAAATTATGTGGCGGCCAAGAGGTGAGACCTCTTAAAAATTTTGTGGAGCCCAAGAGGTGAGACCTCTTAAAAATTATGTGGAGGCCCAAGAGGTGAGACCTTAAAAATTATGTGGGGCGGGGGGGTTAGGGGGGCCCAAGAGGTGAGACCTCTTAAAAATTATGTGGAGGCCCAAGAGGTGAGACCTCTTAAAAATTATGTGGAGGCCCAAGAGGTGAGACCTCTTAAAAATTATGTGGAGGCCCAAAGAGGTGAGACCTCTTAAAAATTATGTGGAGGCCCCAAGAGGTGAGACCTCTAAAATTATGTGGAGGCCCAAGAGGTGAGACCTCGATTAAAATTATGTGGAGGCCCAAGAGGTGAGACCTCTTAAAAATTATGTGGCGGCCCAAGAGGTGAGACCTCTTAAAAATTTTTGTGGAGGCCCAAGAGGTGAGCCATAAATATATAATTTTTTTATTACGGAGCAATTCTACAGCGGTTAAGGAGGAGGAGGAGGAGGTGGAGGAGGAAATGGCACTTCATACAGATGGCACTTCACTTTTGGCTGCTTTCCACTGTTGGAGAAGCAAAGTCCGGGTCAATCCACTTGCTGTTCATTTTGATTAGCGTCAGCCTGTCGGCACTGTCGGTTGACAGGCGGCTGCGCTTATCGGTTATAATGCCCCCGGCTGCGCTGAACACCCTTTCTGATAGCACGCTGGCGGCAGGGCAGGCAAGCACCTCCAAGGCGTACAGGGACAGTTCCAGCCACGTGTCCAACTTGGCGACCCAGTAAGTGTTAGGACGCCGAGGGATCGGGGAGGACAGGGTTACGGTCTGCCAGGTACTCCCGCAACATCCGCCGATACTTGTCCCTCCTGCTGATAGCGGGCCCCGCAGTGATGGAAGTTGCACGAGGGGTGCCATGAACGTGTCCCACACCTTGGAGAGTGTTCCCCTGGTGGCTGTGGGCCTGATCGATGTTGAGGGACTCTGGGAGACCCTCTCCTCTCTGCCGCCAGCGATGGTGGGTGGGAAAATCTCCATCATGTTCTGCACGAGTTCCCTCTGGTATTCCAGCAATCGATTCGTCCTCTCCTCTACCGGAATAAAAGAGGAGACGTTATCTTTATACCGGGGGTCCAGGATTGCGAAGACCCAGTACAGTTTGTTCTCCACTATCCGGACAACACGTGTGTCCCGGGAAAAGCAGCCCAGCATGAAGTCAGCCATGTGTGCCAGACTCTGAATAGGCATGACCTCACTGCCCCCACCAGAAGGATCACTTGCCATTTCCTCCTCTTCCTCTTCCGCCTCCTCTCCGCCCCATCCGCGCTGAACCAATGGGACGCACACAGCCTGACTGCTACCCTCGCCGCCAGCATCCTCCTCCTCTTCCACAGCCACCTCCACGTCGTCCTCCTCCTCCTCATCCTCCTCCTCCTGCAACTGCCACCGTGAAGCAGACAAAAGTGTGGTCTGACTGTGTAGCTCCGTTGCGTCTCCTCCTACCCCCGTCTCCTCTGCGTGCAATGCGTTCTCCCTTATTGCGATGAGTGATTCTTTAAGGACGCATAGGAGCGGGATGGTTACGCTCACTATAGCGTCCTCGCTGCTGACCTTCTTGGTGGACTCCTCAAAGATACGCAGTACATCGCATATGTCTGCCATCCATGGCCACTCGTGGTTGGCAAACTGAGGGAGCTGAGTTGGAGGCACGCGTGGATTCATAATCTGGTACTCCATCAATGCTCTCTGCTGCTCACACACCCTGGCCAACATGGAATAGGTGGAATTCCAGCGAGTCGGCAGGTCGCACAACAGCCGATGTTCAGGCAAATGGAGGCGTTGCTGGAGTTTTTTTAAGCTAGCAGCAGCTACAGTTGACTTCCGAAAGTGAGCGCACAAGCGCCGCACTTTCACCAGTAGCTCTGCCAGGTTGGGGTAAGTCTTTAGAAATTTTTGGACTACCAGATTAAAAACGTGGGCCAGGCATGGTACGTGATTGAGTTCGGCAAGCTCCAGAGCCGCCACCAGGTTACGGCCGTTATCGCACACGACCATGCCTGGTCCTAGCTGCAGCGGCGACAGCCACATCTCCGTCTGCTGCAATATGGCGTCCCTCACCTCTGGGGCGCTGTGCTTCCTGTCGCCCAAGCTGATGAGCTTAAGCACCGCCTGCTGACGTCTCCCCGCGCCAGTGCTGCAACGCTTCCAGCTAGCGGCTGAGGGCGATGTTAAGGCAGAGGAGGAGGAGGAGGAGGAGGGGGGTTTATCAGAACCCATGCTGGCAATCTTGGGCGGGGGTGGTAGGTAGGCCGTCTCTGTTTGCGACCCCGTCCCCGCTTCCACTACATTCACCCAGTGTGCCGTCAAAGAGATGTATCGTCCCTGGCCGCAAGCGCTTGTCCACGAGTCGGTGGTCAAGTGGACCTTTGCGCTGACTGCGTACCTCAGGGCCCGCCTGATGTTACGCGACACGTGCTGGTGCAGGGCGGGGACGGCACTCCGGGAAAAGTAGTGGCGGCTGGGGACGGAATAGCGAGGTGCGGCAGCCGCCATCAGGTCGCGGAAGGCCTGCGTCTCCACAAGCCTAAACGGCAACATCTCCAGGGCCAGCAGTTTGGAGATGTGGCAGTTTAAGGCTTGGGCTTGGGGGTGACTCGAGGCGTACTTCCGCCTGCGGTCGAACGCCTGCGAGATGGACAGTTGTTGGGACGAGGAGTGTGAAGGTGCAGGCGAAGAGGCGGGGGAAGGGGAGGCTGAAGGAGAAGGCCCCAAAGTAGCCGAGGCAGAGGCAGATGTGGAGGTGTCCTGGCTGGAGGTCTGGACCGCAGTGGCAGCACACAACAAAGGGGAAGAGGCAGTGGCAGCAAGACCGGGCGCAGGTTGTATTGCGTTTGCTCTCTCCCACTCAGCCCAGTGCTTGACTTCCAAGTGACGCCGCATGCCTGAGGTGGTCAGATTGCTCTTCTCAGAGCCCCTACTCAGTTTTGAGTGGCAGAGTGTGCAAACCGCGCTCAGTTTGTCATCCGCACAAACATTAAAAAATCTCCACACCACAGAAGTACGAGGCCTCGATGGGGGAGCTTCGCGCGACTGCCCGCTGCCGGGAACAGCTTCGGCCCTGCTGGCTGTGGCCTCACTTCTCTGTCTGGACTGTCCTCTGCCTGTGGACATCCCTCTGCCTGTGGACATCCCTCTGCCTCTGGACATCCCTCTGCCTCTGGACATCCCTCTGCCTCTTGCTGCCTTTTTCGGTGCTGCGCAGACCACCACCTCTCCACTGCTTTCCCCGCTGGACATCACCCCTGGCCAAGTGGGGTCGGTCATTTCGTCATCCACCACCTCCTCTTCCACTTCCTCACTCTGCTCCTCCTCCTGCCCACTGGACATTCCAACAGCCTCCCTTGATGGCAACTGCGTCTCATCATCATCATCGCTCATGATAACAGATGCTGGTTCAGGGTCCACATCAGCAGGAGATGGCGAATACTCAAGTGGTTGGGCATCACTACAAACAAATTCCTCTGCTAGCTCCTGGGATTCTTCCGGCACATCTGAAAAAGGACCCGAAAAGAGCTCCTGGGAGGGGTCAATGGTGGGATGACTCTGTTGGCCAGGTGTGGAGGAAGGAGGGTCAGAGTGAGACTGTGTGGATGACTGGCTGGTGGACAACTGTGTGGAAGCGCT
Source organism: Rhinella marina (assembly GCA_900303285.1). Taxonomy (NCBI): domain Eukaryota; kingdom Metazoa; phylum Chordata; class Amphibia; order Anura; family Bufonidae; genus Rhinella; species Rhinella marina. The sequence goes on along the minus strand of ONZH01017387.1, from coordinate 14,210 downwards.
ATCGGCTATCCATTGCACCACCTGTTCAACCTGCTCAGGCCTCAACAGCGGTGTAACCCGCCCCCTGCTTAACTGTCCCATAAAGGCAGGGATTCTGGATGAGTGGGATCCTGGCTGACCCTCACCAGCACGCATTGTATCCCCACTGGCTTCAACAAGGCCACCAACAGCATTTCCGCGCCCCCGTCCTCGTCCACGTCCGATTCCGCTAGCCCCCCTCCGCATTTTATTTTTTTTTGGTTACAATATTTTGCCTTCACAGCCGTGTACTAACAGATCAGACGGTGTGTATGAACACTACGTATATACAATTATTTTGCAAGAGAACGCAAAGTACAGGTGCCAATGAAAAGGCTTTTTTTTTAATATATTTCTAGGTACACAGCCGTGTACAAACAGATCAGACGGTGTGTATGAACACTACGTATATACAATTATTTTGCAAGAGAACGCAAAGTACAGGTGCCAATGAAAAGGCTTTTTTTTAAATATATTTCTAGGTACACAGCCGTGTACAAACAGATCAGACGGTGTGTATGAACACTACGTATATACAATTATTTTGCAAGAGAACGCAAAGTACAGGTGCCAATGAAAAGGCTTTTTTTTAATATATTTCTAGGTACACAGCCGTGTACAAACAGATCAGACGATGTGTATGAACACTACGTATATACAATTATTTTGCAAGAGAACGCAAAGTACAGGTGCCAATGAAAAGGCTTTTTTTTTAAATATATTTCTAGGTACACAGCCGTGTACAAACAGATCAGACGGTGTGTATGAACACTACGTATATACAATTATTTTGCAAGAGAACGCAAAGTACAGGTGCCAATGAAAAGGCTTTTTTTTTTATATTTCTAGGTACACAGCCGTGTACAAACAGATCAGACGGTGTGTATGAACACTACGTATATACAATTATTTTGCAAGAGAACGCAAAGTACAGGTGCCAATGAAAAGGCTTTTTTTTTAATATATTTCTAGGTACACAGCCGTGTACAAACAGATCAGACGGTGTGTATGAACACTACGTATATACAATTATTTTGCAAGAGAACGCAAAGTACAGGTGCCAATGAAAAGGCTTTTTTTTTTTATATTTCTAGGTACACAGCCGTGTACAAACAGATCAGACGGTGTGTATGAACACTACGTATATACAATTATTTTGCAAGAGAACGCAAAGTACAGGTGCCAATGAAAAGGCTTTTTTTTTAATATTTCTAGGTACACAGCCGTGTACAAACAGATCAGACGGTGTGTATGAACACTACGTATATACAATTATTTTGCAAGAGAACGCAAAGTACAGGTGCCAATGAAAAGGCTTTTTTTTAATATATTTCTAGGTACACAGCCGTGTACAAACAGATCAGACGGTGTGTATGAACACTACGTATATACAATTATTTTGCAAGAGAACGCAAAGTACAGGTGCCAATGAAAAGGCTTTTTTTTAAATATATTTCTAGGTACACAGCCGTGTACAAACAGATCAGACGGTGTGTATGAACACTACGTATATACAATTATTTTGCAAGAGAACGCAAAGTACAGGTGCCAATGAAAAGGCTTTTTTTTTTAAATATATTTCTAGGTACACAGCCGTGTACAAACAGATCAGACGGTGTGTATGAACACTACGTATATACAATTATTTTGCAAGAGAACGCAAAGTACAGGTGCCAATGAAAAGGCTTTTTTTAATATTTCTAGGTACACAAAGGGTATTGCAGGCACACAGAACCCAGAACACTAGAGCCAAAGAAACTGTATTTAAAAAAAAAAAAAATTCACAGCCGTATACTGCCAAGATCAGATGGTGCATATACACACTAGGTATATAACAGGGTTTTGCAGCCAAAAAGAACGCAGAACAGTAGTGCCAAATATAGTTTGGTATGTAGCAGAGCACCTAATACACCACTAATGCCTCTCTCTGTCCCTACTCCAGCAGCTATCCCTGAATACAGCAACCGTTCTCTGCAGACTGTATATTGTAGTAAAGCTATCACTGTACTGCACTATAGTAGCCCTGATAAGGGCTTTTAATCACGCTCCTGCCTGTCCAACAGCTAAAACCTATCTGTCCCTTCTCCAGCCTCTGTCCCTGACTAAGTTCACGCAGCATATGCGAACGAGCAGGAAGAGCTGAGTTTTTAATATTCGAGGTCACATGGTTTTTCCAGCCAATCCATGTAGACGCTGTTTTCGCGCTGCCAGCGTGCTCCGCGGGCCTGTCATACCCCCCCTGCATGTTGATTGGTGGAAAAAGAGCGCCAGGGAAGGTGGGAGGGGAAACGAATTCTAAGTGCGCCATCGCCGTTATACTCGATTGAAATCGAGTATGCCGAATAGCGTAGTATTCGATCGAATACCGGCTCGATCGAACACTACTCGCTCATCTCTACTTATTAGGCTGCCCTCGAAGTCCACCTGCTGAGCCTGCACCTAAATTTGTTAGCCGCTCAGCTCACCAGCTGGGCCTGCAACATAATTTTTGGGCCTGTCAGCTCATCAGCAGGCACTCAACCATAATGTCAGCTTGGCATTAGCGTGTCACACTTAAATATTTTTATCGGTCTGCTCTTCTGCAGTATGTCACATGAAGAATATCATTATTTCGACTCTCTGCTTGGCATTAGCGTGTCACACGTAAATATTTTTATTGGTCTGCTCTTCTGCAGAATGTCACATGAAGAATATAATTATTTTGACGGTCAGCTTGGCATTAGCGTGTCACACTTAAATATTTTTATCGGTCTGCTCTTCTGCAGAATGTCACATGAAGAATATCATTATTTCGACGGTCAGCTTGGCATTAGCGCGTCACACTTAAATATTTTTAACGTTCTGCTATGCAGCGGAATGTCACATCAAGAATATCATTCTTTTGGACGGTCAGCTTGGCATTAGTGTGTCATATTTAAATATTTTTAACAGTCTGCTCTGCAGCGGAATGTCACATCAAGAATATCATTCTTTTGGACGGTCAGCTCGGCATTAGCATGTCACATTTAAATATTTTTAACGGTCTGCTCTGCAGCGGAATGTCACATCAAGAATATCATTCTTTTGGACGGTCAGCTCAGCATTAGCTTGTCACATTTAAATATTCTAAACGGTCTGCTATGCAGCAGAATGTCACATGAAGAATATCATTAGCGTGTGTTTTTTCGATGGTCAGCTTGGCATCAGCTTGTCACCCTTAAATTTTGAACAGTTTGATAAAGTATGGTGGCAGCAGCATGGAGTCCGATTCCATTATTCAGAGCTCAAGTATTCAGTCGACCCTGTTTGGTTTGAACACACTTTTTTTTTAAGTAAACGATTCCGGCCCCTGGGACACTGAACGAACAGCATCGGGGAGGCGCAGAGAGGCAGGCGCTCCAACAGGTGGTAGCTCACCTCCCTGCAGACAGCCAACTCGATCCTAAGATCAAACTTCGAGCTTTTTAAGTGCAGCAACTTAGATAAATGCAATAGGACATGGAGTTACCGTGGAGAGTGAGAGTGGAACAGCCGACATGGCACACGCCGCTGGGGAGGGCCCCGGTCTCCCGCGGCAGATAGCGAAAAAAGAAACAGTCGTCAGCGACTCTGATCGGTGCGGTGGCAGCAGCATGTGTCCCTTAACTTTTTTGGATGGTCAGCTCGGCAGCAGAGTGTCACTCTCACATTTTTTGGATGGTCTGTGCAGCAGCAGAATGTCACCCCTATTGTTTTTGAGTGCCTGATCCTTGTAATTTTTGGCAGCCCTTTCTCTTAGTGCATAGGCTTTATGAGTGTCTGAGTCCCACAATTATACCACAATGTGAATGAGGCCCTCCTTTATATGATATACCTGTTGTATGGGAGTGCCTCATCCATGTAATTTTTGGCAGCACTTGCACTTAACTTACAAGTAAATATATGTTTCCTAACAATATTTCCTGTAAAATCTATGTTATCTTGGGTTTTTGGGGGGTATTTTTGTCATTCTGTAAAAGTGGCATCATAGTCGGCCATCATTGTTAATAGCAGCGACTTCGGTGTCCAAGATGCATCCAGACATCCTCCCCATGCTGTTCCCTAACCATTTCTGTGGTGTTTCCACCATTTTCTGACGTTTCCCTATGGACCAGACACCCTCATCCGAGCAGGGGGTGCAGGGGGTGTCTGGTCTTCTCCCATTTACTTTCATTATACTTGGGTGCTCGGCCAAGCACTCGAGCACCACCTAGTGTTCGGCCAGAGCACCTGAGCACCTGAACATCGAGTTGCTCGATCATCACTAGTAATAATATAATAGGTTATAATTACTAGATTTCTGGAGAAGGGTTGTTGATCCAGGGAGTTATTCTGATTGGAGTCGGGAAGGAATTTTTCCCCCTAAAGTGAGGAAAATTGTGTTCTACCTCTCTTTTTTTTAGCCTTATAAACTATGTTACTATGGTGTAGGTGTTATGCTGACCGGATGAGGAGGCAGTAGAGGAGAAAGTGGAGTAGGAGGTAACAGGAAGCACAGATTTGTCCAGCAATCCTCGGGGTGGTAGAACATGTGCCAAACCGCTTTCCGCCTAAGGACCAGCCGCCACTATATTTACCCAGTGGGCAGTTAGGGAGATAGAGATGTAGCAGCGCTAGCGATCACAGGAGAATCGCGTGAGCGCAGAACAATATCGTAAATAGTACGCATCTGATGATTTGTACGCTAATGCTACGCATTGTGGGCTAATGCGTACTAATTTGTATGCTAATGCGTACAAATTTGTATGGTAATGCGTACAAATACGTATGGTAATGCGTACTAATACGTATGCATTGTACACTAATACGTACGCATTTGTATGCTAATGCTACACATTATTGCGTACAAATTCACCTAATTAGAATACTTTTACTGCGAGTGAAAGAGGAGAAGTCGCGATTCGTTAGCAACGCTATGCGAAAACAGTGAGCGCTGCTACATCTGTATAACGTCCCTGCCCGTACTTACTTGTCCACGTATTGGTGGTTATGTGGACCTTGCCACTGACGGTGTTGCACAGTGCACGCCTGATTTTTTTTCCACCACTTGTGCTGGCCTCACGATTCGTACATCAGTATTTGGGCCTGCAAAATAACCTAGAATGTCCTGTCACCTGCGTGCGCTAGAGAATAGTGATTCATTTGGTCGCATAGCTGGCACAAATTGACAATATCCTCTCCATGCAGCAGGAGCTACACCGACACCAGAAGCATCATAGCCACGTCTCTTATTTGATGCTCTCCTCATTCTTTAAGGACACCCACAAAATTAACAGACAAATTAACTATTCTATTACAGTGTGAGGGATGCAAAGGAGGTGGTTGGGCCCAAAAAATGGGTTTATGTAACCGACAGAAATAACATACTGATTAACTATTCTATTACAGCGTGATGGATGCAAAGGAGGTTTTTTGCACCCCAAAATGGCTTTATTTCACTGACAGAATTAACCAACTTACTAACTATTCTATTTCTGTGTGAAATAGCACCCCAAAAATTGGCTATAGATCACACACACAATTAACAGCTCGATTGAGTATTGTATTTCTTTGTCACTGGTACAAAGGAGGTGTATTGCACTCTAAAAAATGTCTATAGGTCACACAAACAGAATTAACAGTCCCATTAAAGGGAGTCTTTCACCTGTTTTTCACCAATATAACTAAGAGCACTGCCCCACAGAAGATATGCATAAGATGCATGCACATCCCAGACATACCTGTGTGCACTTTGTGTCTGTATTAGGGCTTGTTTACACTAAATCAGGAGTGTAGGCTACACAGTCATAAGGTATAATGAAAAGATCAGAGTTGTTCGCACCTAGTTTGGGCTAGCAATAACTGATGAAAATAAATGATTAAAACACTAAAGTGTGAATAGGTCCTTACATGTCCAGGAAAAGCACTTTTATTCTGCAGTGCCCAGCCCTGCTGCTGCAAGTGCCCAAAGCATGTTGTAGAGTATAGTTGCTGGGTGCAGCAGAGTCAGTTTAGATCAGACATTGTGGAGTAACAGGAACTGGGTTTATTGGAACTTGCATGCAATAACTGAAGGTCACCTTACATGGTGGATGGCTCAGACAGGAAAAATAAATCAGTGAGTTCACTTCACATGTACAGGAAATACAACATATCATAGATAATGCATAGATAGACTACAAGCAAAGCATTAGTAACAGCTAGTGTTGAGCGAGCACCTCTGTGTTCGTATGCTCGACTGCTCTGACCGAGCACTAGGGGGTGCTTGAGTGCGTGGTTAATAGAAAAAGGTCAGAATCACGACTTCTCCTCTTTTACTCCTTTCACTCGTAAAAGTATGCTAATTAACTGAATTTGTACGCATTAGTGCACAATGCGTAGTATTAGCATACAAATTTGTACGCATTAGCGTACAATGCGTAGCATTAGCATACAAATTTGTACGCATTAGCATATAAAATTTGTACGCATTAGCGTACAATGCGTAGCATGAGCATACAAATTTGTATGCATTAGCGTACAAAGCGTAGCATTAGCATACAAATTTGTACACATTAGCGTACAATGTATAGCATTAGCATACAAATTTGTACGCATTAGCGTACAACGTATAGCATTAGCATACGAATTCGGACGCATTAGCGTACAATGCGTAGCATTAGCGTACAAATTCGTACACATTATTGTACAATGCGTAGCATTAGCATACAAATTCGTACGCATTAGCGTACAAATCAATATTACAGTGAATGCCAGTACACTCCCGCAAGTTTATTCACTGCGTAGCAGCGAACAAACGTGCAGGGAAGAGACTCGAACATTGCGCTCGAGTACACTCGGTGTTTGGCCGAACACTGAGCGGACCCAAGCGTAGGCATGCTTGGCCGAAAAGCAAGTTCGGCCGAGCATGTTCGCTCAACACTAGTAACAGCGACATCTAGTGTCACAACAATAAACTGCAGTCTATTCAACAAAAGACTAAGCTGTAGTTTTTATATCTCCAACAAAGCAAACCAAACTGAAGAGGGGAGGGCTGCTTTAGCTGCTCATATCTTGAGATTGGTAGAAGATAGAAACATGGTTATGAGCTTCTTTGAAAGCTGGCATTCCAATGATGGCTTTAAAATAATACCAAAATCACAGCATTATATCCATTATATTAGAAGATATAGCTGTTAGAAATCCAGTCGGGAGATAAAGCTGTTTTTACTTTCACTTTCAGCTGGGCATTTGGGAGCTGTTTTCCAGCAGAATAAAAGTGCTTTTTCTGAACATGGAATACAAACACACAGTGCACACAGGTATGTTTGGGATGTGTTTGCAATCTACTGTGGGGCCCTGCTGTTGACAGACTCCCTTTAAGTATTGAATTTATGTGTGACTGGTGCAAAGGAGGTGTGTTACACCCAGAAAAAATGCCTTTAAGTCACCCTCAGAGTTATCAGCCACATCAAAAGTCTATAGGCAGTCTATAAGCAGCATAACGGATCAATTCGGCTTTCCGTTATGCAGGACAGGCCTTCTGAAATATGGAGACCAGGACCGATCAGTTATGCTTCTCATAGACTTCTGTTATCACAGAATGCAAAATGTAATGCCTCTAAATGTGTCCCTTTCGCATTCCATTTAAGTATTATGTTATTTTCTGATATAACTAGAGATGAGCGAGCATGCTCATCCGAGTGCTCGGACGAGTATCTCGCCATGCTCGAGGAAATGGCATCTCCCGCATTTTGAAATTTTGGCGCCTATAAACTCAGCCAATCACAAGCCAGGAGACTCTGCGGTACACCCAGCATCACGTGGGGCCCTTACATGTCGATAGCAGGGGTTGGCTGGCCTGATCAGGTGACCCTGGAATATACGAGTGACTGCCTCGGCTCAGATGCTGTCTAGATGTCGTTAGGGACAGAGCTGCTGCATTTCAGGGAGAGTATTAGGGCCTGGATTTAGTTCTCTGTTAGGCAGGAGTGATCTGAAAAGAACCCAACAGCCCTTCTAAGGGCTACAAGACATTTTTTTTGTCTCCTGGCTGGGCTGGCTGGCACTAGTAGTGCATCTATCGCCATATATAACACTTTTTTTTTATTGTTTTAACTCCATCCATTTCATACAGCAATGTGGAACCATTCTGTGTGTCACAATTCAGCTGTCCACTCACCACAAACCACAATCTGTATTTTCTGTCCAGGTGACCCATAATGTACGTCACGTAATCAAATACGGTATTTTGCTTTCACTTATACAGCTACATTAGAAAAATCTCTGTGCGACATTTGTCTGGGTTGCAGTCAAAATAGCCATAGTCAGCAGGGGCTGAGTTTGCTCTCTGATAGTTTCTGCACGTCACGTTAAAAAAAAAAAATAATAATAATATATATATATATATATATATATATATATATATATATATATATAAATATATAAAAAAAATATAAAAAAATAGTTTTTTTGTTGTTTTATCTCAGTGATACAAATCCATTTCATACAGCTGTGTGGAACCATTCTGTGTGTCACAGTTCAGCTGGCCAGTCACCACAATCCGTATTTTCTGTCCAGGTGACCCATGCTGTACGTCACGTCAGTAAAAAAGGTCTTTTGCTCTCACTTATACAGCTACATTACAAAAATCTCTGTGCGACATTTGTCTGGGTTGCAGTCAAAATAGCCACCGTCAGCAGGGCTGAGTTTGCTCTCTGATAGTTTCTGCACGTCACGTTAAAAAATATATATATATATAAAAAGAATATAAAAAAATATATATATATACAAAAAAATAGATTTTTGTTGTTTTATCTCAGTGATACAAATCCATTTCATACAGCTGTGTGGAACCATTCTGTGTGTCACAGTTCAGCTGTCCAGTCACCACAATCCGTATTTTCTTTCCAGGTGACCCATTCTGTACGTCACGTCAGTAAAAAAGGTCTTTTGCTCTCACTGTTACAGCTACATTACAAAAATCTCTGTGCAACATTTGTCTGGGTTGCAATTAAGCAGACCAAGTCTGCCTAATCTAATAGTTTCCGTGTAATTGCTCCATACTGCACGGTACGTAATAACATACGTAATTTTGCCTAACTTATCCACCTATATACAAAGCACAATCCGTATTTTCTGTCCAGGTGACCCATTCTGTACGTCACGTCAGTAAAAAAGGTCTTTTGCTCTCACTTATACAGCTACATTACAAAAATCTCTGTGCGACATTTGTCTGGGTTGCAGTCAAAATAGCCACAGTCAGCAGGGGCTGAGTTTGCTCTCTATTAGTTTCTGCACGTCACGTTAAAAAATATATATATATAAAAAAGAATATTAAAAAAAAAATAAATAAATAGTTTTTTTGTTGTTTTATCTCAGTGATACAAATCCATTTCATACAGCTGTGTGGAACCATTCTGTGTGTCACAGTTCAGCTGTCCAGTCACCACAATCTGTATTTTCTGTCCAGGTGACCCATTCTGTACGTCACGTCAGTACAAAAGGTCTTTTGCTCTCACTGATACAGCTACATTACAAAAATCTCTGTGCGACATTTGTCTGGGTTGCAGTCAAAATAGCCACAGTCAGCAGGGGCTGAGTTTGCTCTCTATTAGTTTCTGCACGTCACGTTAAAAAATATATATATATAAAAAAGAATATTAAAAAAAAAAATAAATAAATAGTTTTTTTGTTGTTTTATCTCAGTGATACAAATCCATTTCATACAGCTGTGTGGAACCATTCTGTGTGTCACAGTTCAGCTGTCCAGTCACCACAATCCGTATTTTCTGTCCAGGTGACCCATTCTGTACGTCACGTCAGTACAAAAGGTCTTTTGCTCTCACTGATACAGCTACATTACAAAAATCTCTGTGCGACATTTGTCTGGGTTGCAGTCAAAATAGCCACAGTCAGCAGGGGCTGAGTTTGCTCTCTGATAGTTTCTGCACGTCACATTAAAATATATATATATATTAAAAAAAAATATTAAAAAAAATATATAAAAAAATAGTTTTTTGGTTGTTTTATCTCAGTGATACACATCCATTTCATACAGTTGTGTGGAACCATTCTGTGTGTCACAGTTTAGCTGTCCAGTCACCACAATCCGTATTTTCTGTCCAGGTGACTAGAGATGAGCGAGCACTAAAATGCTCGGGTGCTTGTTATTCGAGTCGAACTTTTCCCGATGCTCGGGTGCTCGTTTCGAATAACGAACCCCATTGAAGTCAATGGGAGACTCGAGCATTTTTGCAGGGGACCAAGGCTCTGCCTAGGGAAGGCTGGGTGAAAACCTGGAAACCTCAGAAAATGATGAAAACACCACAGAAATGGACAGGAAACAGCAGGGGCAGCATGCATGGATGCCTCTGAGGCTGCCTAATCCCACCATTACCCCAAATTCTCCTAGTGGGGCATGTGTGGCATCGATTCTTCTTAGTTTAAAATCGTATACGTCCACTATCTTGAGACCATATATTTCATGGATTTTTTGAACACGGAAAAGGAAAAAGAGCTTGCTCTGGCCAGGGGAGTGTCTTTTCTACTGCAGCTAAGGGGACGTGTCCATGCTCTGCCTATCACAGGTCAGGAGGCAATTAAAAGAAGAACCAAAAAAACATCAGTACAATATCTAATACGTCACCTATCCGGGTAAATTGTTTGGAGAGAGGGCCTGTAGGTGGGGGGCAGGCTGGGGGGAAGGAGGTTGAGCTGGAAGAGCCAGAGGAGTGCCCCCTGGGCTAGCGTGTGTGGTGGTGACAACACCCGGATGGATTTGGAAAAACTGTAGCATAAACCGGTACGGTATGTATTCTTCTGAGTTTAATATCGTATACGGCACCTATCTTGGGACCATATATTTCATGGATTTTTCGAACACGGAAAAAGAAAAAGAGCTTGCTCTGGCCAGGGGAGTGTCTTTCCTACTGCAGCTAAGGGGACGTGTCCATGCTCTGCCTATCACAGGTCAGGAGGCAATTAAAAGAAGAACCAAAAAAAAATCAATATAATATCTAATACGTCCCTTATCCAGGTAAATTGTTTGGAAAAAGGGCCTGTAGGTGGGGGGCAGGCTGGGGGGAAGGAGGTTGAGCTGGAAGAGCCAGAAGAGTGCCCCCTGGGCTAGCGTGTGTGGTGGTGACAACACCCGGATGGATTTGGAAAAACTGTAGCATCAACCGGTACGGTATGTATTCTTCTGAGTTTAATACCGTATACGGCACCTATCCGGAAAAATAGTTTGGAGAGAGAGAAAGAGAGGAAAAAGACGTGCAGTATGGAGCAATTACACGGAAACTATTAGATTAGGCAGACGTGGTCTGCTTAATTGCAACCCAGACAAATGAGAGAAAGAGAGGAAAATGACGTATTTTTAAAAGTGACGTTCAGTATAGATCAGGGGTGCACAACGTTTTCTGGTTGGGGGCCACATTGTCCGACTGAACCAACGTTAAGGGCCGAAAATAAAATTTAAAGGGGTATTACCAACTGAAATATTGTATTTATGGCAGATTGAACACACAGTGTATACCATTAATGTCTAGTTACAGTTCCAGGAGTCCCATCTAATGGGAGAAATACATGAAAAATGCATGTGAGCAGCTACAAAACATGAACATACATGTCTGTTACCAGATGGATGGGGCCACACAGAATGATATCAAGGACGCATGTGGCCCCCGGGCCGCAGGTTGTGCACCACTGGTATAGATCAAATGTGGTATGTGTTCTATGTATACTACTCAGTTTAATACCGTATATGGCAGCTATCTGGAAAAATAGTTTGGAGAGAGAGAAAGATAGGAAAAAGACGTAAATTGTTTGGAGAGAGGGCCTGTAGGTGGGGGGGCAGGCTGGGGGGAAGGAGGTTGAGCTGGAAGAGCCAGAGGAATACCCCCTGGGCTAGCGTGTGTGGTGGTGACAACAGCCGGATGTAGTTAGAATGACGACACAGGACCCCAACTTAAAAATTTAGCATCAACCGGTACAATTGTCAATTATGAGCTCGATCAAGTGTGGCATGACTTTTTAGATGGAGATTGTATGTGGTCACGTACTCCCTGGAACCCCATAGTCACCCCTTCTCTGATGTGCTACCCCAGAACATTCTCTGCCCCAATTCGCAAGACCTTTTGCAGTCTCCGTGTGCTGACAGTGGGGATTTACCAGTGTTGTCTGAGGAGGTGGTGGACAATGGCGAGACACAGGTGTCGGGGGGTGAGGTAGTTGTATGGGAAGCAAGTTACAGTGGGGACTCCTTGGGGGGACTTTCTCATGATGGGACAGATTCAACTTGGTTGGATCAGGCACAGGAACAGATCACATTTATTTATTTTTTGTCTTTATTTAACTTTTATTTAGCACAAATAACCACAGAGATATTTATTAGTTCTCTTCGCTGCGCAGTCTGGCGTTGGGGTTCGTCACTTTGATGGCGAGCTGTGCCGCTCTCTCCACGATGGTCTTTAGGTTCTTTGAGGAGACATTGTGGGCGATTTCTGCACAGAAGGACTTGTTGCTCATCAACAGAGCCTCGAGCTCCTTGACATTGTGGACCAGGAATTTGCGGAACCCTGTGGGCAGCATGTGTTTGGCCTTCTTGTTGATACCGTATCCAATGTTGGGCAATATAGATACACAGGTAATATTATTTTTCACACCTATCCCAAAAAAAAAATTTACGCAGTTTGCGCAAATAAAACTGGAAACTGGAACTGGAGAGAGGGCCTGTAGGTGGACCTCCGGAAAAATTGTTTGGAGAGAAGGCCTGTAGGTGGACCTCCGGAAAAATTGTTTGGAGAGAGGGCCTGTAGGTGGACCTCCGGAAAAATTGCTTGGAGAGAGGGCCTGTAGGTGAACCTCCGGAAAAATTGTTTGGAGAGAAGGCCTGTAGGTGGACCTCCGGAAAAATTGTTTGGAGAGAGGGCCTGTAGGTGGACCTCCGGAAAAATTGTTTGGAGAGAGGGCCTGTAGGTGGACCTCCGGAAAAATTGTTTGGAGAGAGGGCCTTTAGGTGGACCTCCGGAAAAATTGTTTGGAGAGAGGGCCTGTAGGTCGAACTCCGGAAAAATTGTTTGGAGAGAGGGCCTGTAGGTGGACATCCGGAAAAATTGTTTGGAGAGAGGTCCTGTAAGTAGACCTCCGGAAAAATTGTTTGGACAGAGGGCCTGTAGGTGGACCTCCGGAAAAATTGTTTGAAGAGAGGGCCTGTAGGTGGACCTCCGGAAAAATTGTTTGAAGAGAGGGCCTGTAGGGGGCCCTCCTGAAAAATTGTGGTAAAAGAGTGCCAGTTGGACCTCTGAAAAATGGCGTTTTTTTGGTCAGAGTTAGGCAAAGACGATATGGAGGAGGAGGAGGAGTAGGAGGAGTAGAGAAGAGGAATCGGATACATAAGTAATGTTAATCTTTAGCTGCTTTCCCCCGGAGGAGATTTGAATTCCGGTGAAATCCAGGCTTTGTTCATTTTAATAAGCGTCAGCCTGTCAACGATGTCAGTTGACAGGCGTGTACGCTTATCGGTGATGACGCCACCAGCTGCACTGAATACCCGCTCTGACAGCACGCTAGCGGCAGGGCAGGCCAGCACCTCCAAGGCGTACAGCGCCAGTTCAGGCCACGTGTCCAGCTTTGCAACACAGTAGTTGTATAGAGCAGAGTGATCGCTATGGATGTTGGTATGGTCAGCTAGGTACTCCCTCACCATCTTTCTGTACAGCTCCCCCCTACTCTGCCTAGACTGGGGACAGGTGGCAGTGTCTTGCTGGGGTGACATAAAAACTGACAAAGGCCTTGGAGAGCGTTCCCCTGCCAGTGCTGGACAAGCTGCCTACTCAGCTCCTCTCCCCTGCTACTTGGCCCACAGAACCATGCCCTCTGTCGCTAGCGGCGTAAGATGGGAAGAATTGTTTCAGCTTGTGCACCAGGGCCTGTTGATATCTATTCACTCTCATACTCCTTTCCTCTGCAGGGATGAGAGTGGAAAGGTTCTGCTTGTACCGTGGGTCCAGGAGAGTGAACACCCAGTAATCGGTGATTGAAAAAATTCTTCTAACGCGAGGGTCACGGGATAGGCAGCCTAACATGAAGTCTGCCATGTGCGCCAGAGTCCCAACACGCAAGAATTCCCTCTCCTCACTGGCCTGACTCTCCATTTCCTCCTCCTCCTCCTCCAAGTCCTCCTCTTCAGCCCATACACACTCAAGAGTTAAGGACTGAGCACTGTACCCTCTACC